>SNQJ01S0013218.1:23147-57420 GCA_010110895.2 Picea sitchensis | reverse complement strand
CAAGCGAGGATGGCATAAAGACACCCAATCTTGGCTAAACTATTGGGGAATAATGGAAGAAACCATTTTACAGAATAAAGATACTATTAAAAAAAACGTCAAATCAAAAATTAAGGAAAAAATGTGGTGTGATAAAGAGTTAGAGGGAAAAAGAAAATTAAGGTATTATAAAGATGTAATCAATCCTAATCTAGAAGATCAAAATTATCTATCTTTTTTGTCAAGTGTAAAGAAAAAAATAAGCATTGCTAAGATAAGAACAAATTCTCACGAGCTCCATAGTGAAACTGGGCGTTGGTCGATTCCTAAAACGCCATGGGATGAAAGAGTGTGTCACCTTTGAGACACTAAGAAGGTTGAAGATGAAAAACACTTTCTCTTAGATTGTCCAGCCTATAGCCATATTAGATCTCATTTTCAAAATATTGATCACACTACCAACCTTCCTAACCTCTTAACTCAACAAAAGTATGGTGATCTTGGAAACCTTCTCTTAATGTTTTTCGAGCACAAAAACAAAATTCTAAAGAATCACGAGTAATCACTTATCCTCTTAAGGTCCGATAGACCAATTAGGTCTTAGTGGACGTTAATCATCATCATCATCATCATCATCAATATTAATATAAGATAGTATATATAAGTATATATCCATTTTAACTCTACAGTCAAGAAGGATCAATTTATAGGTAAAAAAATTTATTATCATAAACAAAAACAAAATTTCAAAATTCCAAATTTAGATTTAAAAACATTAAAAATAATATTGAATAAAATTTAAATAATTGTTTATACTATTCTTTAAGTAAAAAGTGTTATAGCATTATATAAATTACTATAAATCTTGGTACAATGTTATAATATTCTATAAATTACTAAATCACATGTTGCCAAATGTGAACCATTGAGTCGGCCAACCGCTCAATGGTGCAAAATGTATATGACGGAGGGTGCAAGATGTATATCACAGAACAAGTCGAACATGAAAAATGAAAAATAAAAAAAATATGAATAATTAATTGAATAAAATTTAACAAAACATTATCACATATTAATAATGAATACTATATTTAATATTAATATTATAAGATATATATTATTAATTTTACTTTATAATTTATTTATTAATATTAATATAAAATAATATATACAAGTGTACATCCATTTTAACTCTAGAGTCAAGAATGATCAATTTTTATGTACAAACCTTTATTATCATAAACAAAATCAAAATTTCAAATTTACATTTAAAAACATTAAAAATAATATTGAATAAAATTTAAATAATTGTTTATACTATTTTTAAGTAAAAAGTGTTGTAGCATTATATAAATTACTATAAATCTTGGTAGAATGTTATAACACTTGTGATACATAAGCATGACTATAAATGTGAACCCGCAAAAATGTATACTAAAAAAGTGTTGGGTGAAAAATGTATATCAAGTGGAATATGAATAATTAATTGAATAAAATTTAACAAATCATTATCACATATTAATAATGTTAATATTATATGATAGATATCATTGATTTTATTTTATAGGTTATTTATTAATATTAATATAAAATATTATATACAAATATATATCTATTTTAACTATAGAGTGAAGAAGGATCAATTTCTAATTACAAACCTTTATTATCATAAACAAAATCAAAATTCCAAATTTATATTTAAAAACATTAAAAATAATATTGAATAAAATTTAAATAATTGTTTATACTATTATTTAAGTAAAAAATGTTATAGCATTATATAAATTACTATAAATCTTGGTTCAATGTTATAATATTCTATAAATTACTAAATCTTATGTTGTCGTCCGTCGGATTCATGATACATAAGTATGACTATAAATGTGAACCATGTCATATTTATTTTATTCTACTAATTTATATATGTATATGAAGGAATTGTTGTGTGCAAAATGTATATGACGAAAGTGTTGGGTGCAAAATGTATATCACGGAACACAAGTGGGACATAAAAAATGAAAAATAAAAATAAATAATTGAATAAAATTTAACAAAACAATACCACATATTAATAATGAATACTATATTTAATATTAATATTATGGGATAGATATCATTGATTTTACTTTATAGTTTATTTATTAATATTAATATAAAATAGTATATACAATTATATATCCATTTTAACATTAACCCCACCTAATTATAATGATTAATAATTTTATATAATTGTATTTCCAAGATGGTATCAATTATATATATTGGCAGCGTAGTCTAATTGATAATATTATGCTATACTAAGTTAAGTGGTGAATTTTTCAATGATAATAAAAAACAAGTGATGCATGGCAGCCTAGTCCCTGCCCAAAAGTTAATTTACCTGAAAAATTAAAAGTTAATTGGTTGAGTTAATTAAAAGTTAAATTATTCGAACAACTTAATTGTTGGTACAATTATTTGGTGATACCATCTTGGAAATACGATGGTATCTTGGGTTTTAATCTTAGTTTTAATTATATATCCATTATTAATCATTTTAATAATTGTTTATACTATTTTTTAAGTAAAAAGTCTTATAGCATTATATAAATTACTATAATACGATGTTATAATATTATATAAATTACAAAATATCATGTTGGTGATACATAAGCATGACTATAATTGTGAACCCACTAGTTCCCCAACCCGCTAACTTTGTCACATCTATTTTATACTACTATATTTTTATATAGTATATGACGGAATTGTTGGATGCAAAATGTATATGACGAAAATGTTGGGTGCAAGATGTATATCACGAAACACACTCTGGACATGAAAACTGAAAAATAAAAATAAAATATGAATAATTAGTTGAATAAAATTTAACAAAACATTATCACATATTAATAATGAATAGGATATTTAATATTGATATTATATGATAGATATCATTAATTTTACTTTATAGTTTATTTATTAATATTAATATAAAATAATATACACAAGTATATACCCATTTTAACTCTAGAATCAAGAAGGATCAGTTTCTAGGTACAAACTTTTGTTATCATAAACAAAATCAAAATTCCAAAATTCCAAATTTACATTTAAAACATTAAAAATAATATTGAATAAAATTTAAATAATTGTTTATACTATTCTTTAAGTAAAAAGTGTTATAGCATTATATAAATTACTATAAATCTTGGTACAATGTTATAATATTCTATAAACTACTAAATCTCATGTTGGTGTCTGTCGGACTCGTGATACATAAGTATGAGTATAAATGTGGACCCACTAGTTGGCCAACCCGCGCACAGTGTCACATCTATTTTATTCTACTATATTTTCATACATGCATTTCATTTCCTTTGGTGCAATAGTTTAATATATATAGTTTTATGTGTTTTTATCATCTTATAAAGGTAGGGGTGAAACTTATCAAAAGCATGCCATGTTAAAATAATAGTTTGAGTATCTTCAAAAGATAATAAAGCTATGCAAACAAGACTCATAATTAAACTAGAAAAGAATGGTCCCAATAATATCATTTAATCTATTTTTTTTTATGATTATTTTCAAAATATGGCAAAGAAATGCATACAAGACAAATGGTTGGCCTTAAAAAAGTTCTAATAATGACATTTATTTCATTTGTTTGACAAGTGGAGACAAAAATTTAATTTCAAAAATTATTCACTAATGTAATTTATTCTATTTGTACACAAGCATGATAATTTATATATCCAAGTTTCTATGGATTTATAAGAATTGTTATAATTAATTTTACTTAAGAAAAACAACTTCATTGTACACACATATCCAAGTTTTTATGGATTTATAATAATTTTTATAATTACTTTTACTTAAGAAAACCCACTCCATTGTACAAACACAATATAAATTCATTCAATGATGTCCTCCAACTCCATTATACAAACACCTTAATATAAATTCATTCAATGATGTCCTCCAACTCCATTATACAAACACCTTATATATTCATTCAAAGATGTCCTCTCCAAGACATTGACAATGGAGATTATTGACCTTAAATAATTTGTAGAACGTCGTGTCACAAGTGATGATGATGTCCTCCAAGTGATTTTGAAACTGGGCCTATGGGTTGTTGGCCCAGTGTACTTTTTCTATGCCACTTTGATGTTCTTTCAATTTTGTAATATAATTTCAAAGAAACACAAAAATAAAAATGTGATCCAAATCAAACAATGCATTAACGCATTCTAAATAAGTTGGTGCACCAACCATTGATCTCAAATTTGGCCTACAATTTATTGATCTGGCTAGTAGGTTATAAGAATTTAAGTCTCCATAATACACTCATGGTAAGATTCCACAATCTTCCATCTTCTTGGTTCAAATCTCTTCAGATTGATTTCTACGAGTTGTATCCAAGATGGTATCACCAAATAATTGTACCAACAATTAAGTTGTTTGAATAAATTAACTTTTAATTTACTTTTAATTAACTCAACCAATTAACTTTTAATTTTTCAGGTAAATTAACTTTTGGGCAGGGACTACACTGCCATGCATCACTTGTTTTTTATTATCATTGAAAAATTCACCACTTAACTTAGTATAGCATAATATTATCATGGGATTTTAACCTTTTCCCATAAAAGATTGGTAGTATTAGAAAAATCTAGGAAGTATGAAAACCCTAGGTAAAGTGCATCTATTAATGGTGTTTGATTTAATGGATGTTTGATTAAATTACCTCTCATCATGTACATAGATGAAGAGAATTAAAACTATAAGGATGTAGAGAAGATCTTAATATATGTGCATTAATTTAACTTCCTTATGTTGATCTACATTTGTTGATTAACGTTAGTGTACATAGATCCGTCCTTTTTCTTTTTCTTTCCCACTTACGTTTCTTGTATATTATACACTTAACCATTTTTCCCTTTAAAATGTAGGTTGTGGGTCAATATATTATCAAGTCCGCAGGTTTGCAAACCCACAAACCCACTAGTCTATACTTAGTCTCTTTTTCTTACTTAATAATCCTGACACTTAGCCATTTTTGTTTTTTTGGGAGACCAATCCACTCCTCATACCACAAATACCTGTGTCCCACAACCTGCAAACCCACAACACTCAAAACAACCCCTTCTCTTTATGCATCATGCATAATTAACTACTAACCATTTTCATACTTAGTTGATTTTGTTGAATGCGGATGCAGGACACCCCTTCATTCCATTTACCTTTTTCCCTAGACTAGAAATGTACAATTATGCATCCTCCAAAATTAATAAATCACATCCTCAACCTGCAAAATTGAATTTTCTCATACTTTTCTTATTTCATCAATGTGGATGCAGGAGTCCTTGTTACTTCTCTTTTTGTTCTCCATACCTGCAGTCTCACATCCTACAATCCCTCCTTCATCATATTTCACTTTCCATTCTTCACTTTCCACTTCCACACTTGACCATTTTTCATGTTTCCTGACATCATATCACCATTCTCAATGGCATTTACTTCCCCACCACCACGTCAGACACCACTTGTGTGAACCTAATATCATTACTAAGTGGCATGTATTTCGTAAAACATTTACAATAAATTCAAAATCCTATTGTGTAAACTAAAAACTTTGAAATAAGATCTACGATAGTTGATAATCAAGGCAATACATGGTAAATTAATTAAATAATTAAAATGACATGTTGTAAAAATACTATATTGACAGGAGCACCACCTATTCTTAAAAAAGGAAACATTTGTAAAGACATGTCAAAAAAAATAAAGTAATTGTATTGGGGACACACTTTCAACACCCTTGGATGTGAACATCACCTATTCTAGTCGTCTTAGAAATATAAGTGGTATTTGTCTCTTCCCCTTACAAACAAGGAATTAAACAAAGTATAGGGTTCATGCATTTCATTATCCAGGTGTGTACCTGATGTATCAGACCTCAAAGAGTTGGTACTTTGGTGTGTCGATAAGTTTGAAATAGAATAAATAATCATTCAAATACAAGAAAAATTGTTGATTTTTTTTTTCCCTTTAGTATCAGGAGAATGTTGTGACTTCCATACCCCACTATCTTGTTTAATAATGATGAAGTGGATGAGTTTCTTAGAGAACATGGAGAAGGATTAGAGATTCTCGAAATTTGTCTCATCAACCCAAGAATTGTCATCAATTCTGCTCAGGTCAAGGTAAGTTCTCTGAAGTATCCACATAAAGAGTTTATTTGGATTTTCGTAAGATCGGACTAGATTCCATGGACTCTATGCCAAAATATATTGTGTACATTATCCACCATGCTATTCATGAAAATTCCATGATTGAATGGGATCACATCATCTCAAACAATATTTCGTTTCAGTTGGGGGGGTTGAGAAAAGCTAGAAAATTCTACAAGACTTTGTATTTTCTCTTTGTTATTGTTTACTATCACATATTTGAGGATTTTCCTAGAGCAAGAAATGTTGATTTTATGAAAGAACCAACTTTTGTCTGGTATCCATTTCTATGGAGGCATAAATCCCCATATAATTGTTTTGCAGTCCAAAATGGTTTTATGTCTACTTTCAATAAAATGATTCATGGTCCTACTGCATCAAGGTTTTCACTAGAACTTGCATCCTTTCTCACCGAGAAATGATTTATTCAAACTTTGGAGGAATTTAGTCTTCTAAGATTGTTTGGGTTCCAAGGAAAACCCTTGTTGTTACCATTCTATGTTAGGGTCCTCACCCGCACATAGGTAGATCAATATATTCAGATGTAATAAAGGTCAATATTAATAAGGCCTTTCAATAAAATAGAATAAGGCGTATGTAAGCAGACCTAATAGAAGCTTCCGCTTCTAGAAGGATCTTCCTCTAGATGCTTCTCTTGATAGACATATTTAGTTCTAGAAGGATCTTCCTCTAGATGCTTCTCTTGATAGACATATTTAGTATAAATATGGTCGAGGGTATGAAAACCCTAAGCTTGGAGATTATTGTAACAGAGCACTGCTCGATTGGAGGTTGCCCCCTCGAAGAGGCCTGTGAACATTTCTTTCTGAATCAAAGTGCTATTTATGTTGTTGTTCTTATATCATTTATGTGTTATTGTGGAGATTATGTTGGATATATTACTGTTATTCTGCCATTTATAGAATTTTATTTCTATTCTGGATATTTATTATATCTGGTATCTTGCATTCTAAGTGTCTGATAAACTTTTCATGATTGAAGTGTGTAGATAGTATAGGTATTGGGCACACTTTTGAAATGAAAAAAGAAAGAAACAATTTATTCCATTTCCATGGAGGGTTGGAGAGATAGTTGTAAAACATATATCTTATTTAGATGAATTTGATGGTTAATTGGATTAACTCAGTCTGAAGCAATTTCAATCCATCAATGGTTTCGATCCCAAGGATTAATTTTATGCACATATATCTATGGTCCAGTATTCTTCATATTTCAGTAAGTCAAAGCAGTTTAAAGAAGGAAGGGTATATAACCAAAATCTTCCTGAGGCCTTCACTGAAGAAAATCTAAATGATATTGAAGAATTGGAGAGAACTAATGAGTGCTACAGGTAGAGGAGAATATAGACAATCAATAAGAACCCCAATCCACTGAATATATCCCAAAGAAGTCCTTAAAAAAAAACTAAACCTCAAACTAGTGTTTTATAACAAAGAAGGACATTCGTTGGAAACTCAGATGACAATGGTGACAAGGACCCTACTAAGAAAACAACGAAAAAATATCATACTATTCACACTTCCATAAAAAGAAAAAGAGAAACTCAAAAAGGTAGACATATCTGAAATTGAAGAAATTCCCAAAGCCATGGAAATAGATGATGTAATAGAGGAACCATTCTGGTCAAAGTAGAGATTGATGGAAACCAGGGTGATTGTTGAAGAAATTTTTTTTAAGAGACAAAAATATTTGAAGAGTCTATTACACTATACCACATGGCCTACCAAAAAAGTTCTAAAGCTTTATTAATAGAAAAATAAAACATGAAAAATAAAAAAAATGCACATAAATGGAAGTCAGAAATCAATTTTCATGGGATTCCACCCTCTAAAATCATGCAATTTCATGATGCAACTAGAGAAGCATTGAAGGACTCCATTTTCTACATTGAAAAATAAAATTTGTTTATAAAAGAGAGAACAAAAAATTAGAGAAAATTCTAATTCCAAAACCTTTATTTGTCGATCCTATCACTGCAATATAACCAATACTCAATCTTGAAGATGTCCCAGAGACTAGTTCCTGTAATACACCTGACCCCTAGGTACCTTTCCTAGGGATGGGGCATTTGAATTTTTGTCTTTCTTCTTAAATCATATCCTCCTTTTTTGTCTCTATTGTATTTCTGCTCACCAAGAGCTCTCCAACGTTAGTCAGCATGCTCCTATCGAATTTCAATAAAGGAAGACATGCTCCGGTGAAGGATCTTCAGGTGTTCATCGGTTGAGATCCACGTAGCATCCACATGAATCCATTACGAGGTTCTCTCCTCTCGCAGGGAACATCCATTCATCACCTAAGCTAATGACGGACTCAATATTCATCTAACATACCAACTGTAGATGGATTTGGCACTTTGGCGTTGAATGCCTCTTTACTGTCTATGCACGAGACCTCTCAGAGTCCTAAACTCTCGAAGTCCTGTAAAATTTCCATGTGGCTCCATCCTTCGGGCCTTTTGGTCTCTCTACAATACTACACTCCAAATCCTCTGGAGTCCTGAAGGCCCGGACTCCTGGAGTTCCAGTCACTTCATCAACCACTTTGGTTAGGTGGGCACGTACCACTGGTTGACACGTAGAAGGGCCATGGGTGACACATGTCACATTCCAATAGGCATATAGGGTCTACGAAAATCACAAATTGAGATGACACATGGCACATCGATCATGGGCCCACGTCACCCTAGTGACATCGACTTGCCACATCACGCTAGACTGGAAACCTTCTAAAACCTCTTTGATATTACGGTCGATATCCAACCACGTATATCCATATATCTACAACTCTTGTTACTTCATGACTCTGACCTTCGAGGGTTTTGTGATGCAAACTCCTCTTTTCTTCGGGAGTTGGTCAGCGTTGGGCTTACCACAACCTAGATCCGACGGTTAGGAAAAGTCCCGAAGCATCCTCGAATCAAAAAATCTCATTACTTTGGGCTTAAGATATTTTAGCATTAGAAAACCCTTGTCCTCCCGAAGCAGTCAACATTGGGCTGACTACATTGTAAATATGATGGGTACAAAAGAACCCGAAGGATCCCTAGATCTACGGCCCTGGTCACTTCATGACTCTGACCTTTGGGGGTTTTGGCTTTACTGTCACTCCATTCTATCGAAGCAGGACTTCACTGAAGTACCGTGTGCAGTTCCCTCCTCCTAAATGATCAGATGGTAGGCCGGGATCCTAACGATCTCCCCCAAATCTACGACTCTCCTTTACTTCGTAACTTTGGTGTTCAGTGAGTTTGATGCTATAGAATCTCTATTCTCTTGAAGTAGAAATTCGTCGAAGTATTCTCAGTGTAGATCCAATGACTGAGGGAACCCCCGAATGATCTCGATCGGTGGCTCACACTACTTCACGATGGGGATTTGGATCCCGGTCTAATCGGTAAGATAGGTTCCTCTAACCACTAGGGAAACCGTCCAACGTCGGTCGACCTTATAAGTAACCGTGAATGTCAGTCACCTTCGACCGGTTTGTGACTATTTGGGTTGACAATACTTCGAAGTCCCAGACTTTCTAAGTTCCGAAGCCAGAAGGACTTAGCTCCCTTAGGCTTAACATAGGGTTCCTCGGTGTTGGTCACATGGGTCCTTCTAAACTTTCGCGAGTTAAAAAGTCTTCCTCATTCTGAACTTGATAAGGACTTGAGAATGGTGTCTCAGTTGCGCAACAAGGATTTTGAAGGAGATATCCTCTCCAAAGCGAGAGCGTCATATTGATGTAATGATTTCTATCCTATCCCTCCTACTAGTTTATGTCCCAAGACGTCTTGAAGGCTAAACTAGGGCATATAGATGATCAATCAAAAACATAAGTCCAAAAGAAGGTAAATGAATGCACATAAATTGATCATTCAATACAAAGACCATTCTTATATGTATAAATACATACATTCATTCATTACTCCATTTCAAAACACAAAATATGGAAATACTTATCAGAACTAGAAATCGTGATGTGAATGCTGAAAGGGATTCCTGTTTCCACCCAACCATAGGCTCAGTCACTCCTAACGGATTTACCATTGGACAACCCCAAGCTAGACCACGATGCTCTGAGAGAGAATTCTTTCTTCTGGCGCAACAACAGTCAGGGATGAAGGTTACTCTCCTCCTCCCATAGGATCTTGCCAATGCGTTTTCTCTATACCAAGAAAGGAGGCCTTTCTTAGTACTTTCTCAGTCACTCAGAACCCTCGTTTATCATCTTGTATCATAACATTGCTAGCCATATCATGCGACCAAAACTCATTTTTTTTCTCAGTTCTTTCTCGAACTTGAGAGCTTAGTCTCCCTTCTCTGCTTCTCTTCATAGCTCTTCCTCTGCCCACCAAGCCTTCCTTTCTTTCCTTCCTCAACAAGATTGTGTGTGGTCTGAATTCCCAGTCCATGGTTAGGTATGAAAGACTTACATATGGGCACTCTACCCCATCCCCTCATTAACTCTTAAGGGGGTCTTCCCACCTACCAACGTGACTGTAATTCATTCCTGTGTCAGAGGACTGTTCTGGTCCTGAGTAATTAAATACAATACGGTACTGGTTTGGTGGGGTTATATCAACCATTCCTAGTTCCCCTCACCATATCTTTCATATCATCCATGGTCTATCTTGGAAAACCCTTGATTTCAATAGTCATGCAACACTTATCCATTTCTATTAATAACAGAAATTATATTCCTTGACATTTTATACAAAGGTTCATCAAATCAAACATTCACACATATCGAGTTTTCCATAGTCTCTTGGCCAATATATTTATATTTACAAACTGGGGGAAACAGGGGTTTTACAATCCCCTGCCCCTTAAAGGAACATTGTCCTCGATGTTCTATCTGTCAATGTGATCTACATATATAGAAGTAAACAAAAAGGGATATGCATGTTTCATGGCATCCTCCATTTCCCACGTAGCCTCATCTGGGCCTAATGGTTTCCATTGTACCTTGACCTATGAAATGGTTCTATTCCTGAGTGAGGTTTCCTTCCTGTCTAGTATGCATTGACTTTCTGACAAGAATTCTCCCTCCGTCTCCACCTGAATCATAGACTAGTCAATTATATGATTAGAATCATGTACATATTTCTTTAATAATGAAACATGGAAAACATTATGTTCCTTCACTGTGGGAGGGAGTGATATCCTATAGGCTACAGGTTCCACAATACCGAGGTTCCAGCTTGGCACAAGATCCCATTCTCAAGGAACTCTTCCTGGGTCTAATTATGAGATAGACATGGTCTCCTATCTTGAACTCTCTAGAAATTCTCTTTCTGTCAGTGTAACTCTTATGTCTATCCTGAGTAGTTTTCATATTTTGATTAATATGAATTACTTGTTCTTCCATTTCTTTTAGCATGTCGGGTCCGATTGTAATTCTATCCACTGGATTACTCTAGCTGATTGGAATCTTGCACTGTCTACCATAGAGGGATTCAAAAGGGCTCATCTTCACTGACTCTTGATAACCATTGTTGTAAGAAAACTCTACCAATGCCAGGTAGTCTTCCCACTTCTTAGACTGATGCATTGCATGCATCCTTAGCATTTCTTCTAATATTTGGTTCACTCTTTTTGTCTGTCCATCCATTTGAGGGTGATAAGATGTGCTAAACAATAATTTAGTCTCAAAACAAACCATTAAGGATTTCCAAAAGCTTGAAGTAAATTTTGTGTCTCTGTTAGATATAATATCCCTATGCATGCCATGCATTATGAATATCTCCTTCATGAATATTTTGGTAATATCTATTCCCTTGGAAGTTGACTTGATAGGAACGAAGTCAACAAACTTTCTCAATTTGTCCACCACTACCATGATGGCATCATTCTGCATGGCCAATTTTGGTAATCCGGTGATGAAATCCAGGGAGATGGTTTCTCATTTCCATTATGGAATTGGTAGAGGATGTAACAAGCCTACTGGGTGTTGGTGTTCTGCCTTAACTTGCTAGAATTATAGACACTCATCTAGATAGTCAGCTATGTCCTTTTTCAATCCAAGCCAATATAATTGTTTCCTAGTGGTCGTGATCATTTTTTGATAACCCAGGTGACCAGTATATGGTCTCTTGTGTATTTCATCCATTATGAACCTCTTCAATTCGTCACAACTTAGAATATACAATATGTTTATGTAAGTCAATAGGCCTTCATCCAATAGTTGATAGCCTTCATAATTTATCCATGTGGGCTCTGGCTTTAGATATGACATCACAGTCTTGAAAAATGCATATGTTTCTTGTGCATTCCTGACTCTCTCCCTGACATCTGTTTCATAGGTGCTTACTGCTACCAGGTGAATTATTTTTACACTTATTCTAAGGGCATCGACCACCCTATTTTCTTTTCCTTTGATGTGTTTTATTTTGAAATCAAACTCACTAAGGATATCCATCTACCTATCTTGTCTAGAATTGAGCTTTGGTTGATCAAACAGGTGCCTCAACCCACAATGGTTTGTCATAAGTACAAATATCCTACTTACGAGGTAATGCCTCGACATTTTTAAAGCATGCACCATGGCAACCAACTCTAGATCATGGGTCACATACTTGATTTCATGTTGATTCAATTTTCTGGATTCGTATCAAATTACAATCCCTTCTTGCATAAGGAATCCTATGAGTCCTTCCTTACAGGTGTCTGTACACACGAGGAAGTCATCATTAGGGTTTGCAATATTTAGTACGGGTGCTTGGGTTAGAAGGCATTTTAGTTCTTGAAATCTTTCTTCACATTCTGATGTCCAAGTGAATTTAACCCCTTTTTTCTGAAGGGTAGTGATTGGGCAACCAATCTTGGAAAATCATTTTATGAACCTTCTATAGTATCCTGCTAATCCCATAAAGGACTTGATATCAGATACATCCTTTGGGGTAGGCCTTTCCATGTTAGATCTGATCTTGTTAGGGTCTACTTCCACTCCTTCTTCATAAATAACATGGCCCAAGTAATGTACTTTCTTATGGAAAAGTCACACTTGCTAAACTTAGCATAGAGTTGATGCTCTCTTAGTACTTGGAGCACTAATTTAAGGTGTTCTTCATGATCCTCTCTATTCTTGGAGTAGATTAAGATATCATCAATGAAAACCAATACAAATATGTCTAGGAATTTGCTGAGTACATTATTCATCAAGCACATAAAAGTGGCGAGGGCATTCGTTAATCCAAATGGAACCACCACAAATTCATACTGACCATATCTTGTCTTGAAGGATGTTTTGTGGATGTCTTCATCCTTGATTTAGACTTGATGGTATCCCTACCTTAATTCAATCTTCGCAAAAATGGAAGCATGCCTTAATTGGTCAAACAAGTCATCGATTCTTTGTAAGGGATACTTGTTCTTTATGGTTGTCTTATTGAGTTGTCTATACTCTATGCACAGTCGGAGTGTGCCATATTTCTTCTTCACAAACAAGATGGGTGCTCCGCATGGAGACACGTTGGGTCATATGTATCCTTTGTCCATAATATCCTTTAGCTATCGATTGAGCTCAACTAGCTCTAGTGTATTCATCCTATAGGGCGTCCTAGACACTGACACTGCTCCTAGTGCAAGTTCTATGGAGAAGTCAATGTCTCTTCTCAAAGGTAGACCCGATACCTCTTCTGGAAACACATTTTTATACTCTCTTAATATGGGGTCATCCTCTAGGTTTGGTTTTTCATCCTCAACAGATTCCAACACCTGTATTTCATATAGAGGGCATCCCTTCCTGCAATACTTTTTCATTTGAAGGGTATATTTTCATCTCACTGAGAAAGGCCTATGAATCCCTTGGAGGGTTATTTTTCTCCCTTATTCATTTTCACATTCCAAATTATTATGGTAACATTCCAACTTGGTTTTATAAGTGGCTAACCAGTCCATACCAACCAGTAGGTCATAAGATCCTAGGGGAAGTATGTTAAGGGTCGCTTGGGTGGGAAATCCATCCATAATGAATTGGTAAGCTGGTATGACCTCCACTACTTTTTTTTTGGTTCAAGTGGCTAGTTGTACCAACCATGGCTTAAAATGTCTAACTGGTTGAAACTTACACTTGTCAATAGTTTGAGGGGCCGCATAACTCGAATTCGAACTAGGGTCAATTAAAATAGAAACTAGACGGTTGGAGATCATACCTTCCATCTCCACCACTGAAGCTTGGTGGTTGGCTTGTTTATTATACAAGGCTGCATAAATCCGTGGCATACTCCTAGACATATCATTGACTGTGGTAGATTCTTGGATATTGTATACTCGTCAATTGTTTTGATGTCTATGTGGACAATCCCTCATCATATTTTCTTCTCCACAACCCCAACATTTCAAGGGTTCTTTTTTTGGGTTATCAGTCTTTCCTCGGATTTCTCCAAAAGGTTTATTTCCACTCTGGGAGGTGAAATTTTGTTGATACACACTTCTAGTAGGAAGGATCATACTAGAACCCTTCCCATAGTTCTTAAATATTGAGAATTTAAACCCCTTCTTCTTGAATCTCGAACTACTATTTTTCTTCCAGTCCTCGCGAGGTTCTGTCCGACTCTCGAACTGTTCATAACAATAAATTTCCTTCTGGATAGTGTCTTATAAGGTCTTTGGATCATCAAACTCAATTCTTTCCTGGTAGGTCTGAGGTAACCCACTAATAAATGGCTACACCTTTACCTTTTCATCCTTTATGTAGGGTACATACCTTAGCAGCTCAAGGAATTTATTGACATATTCCTCAATGGTGAGTTGTCCCAACCTGAGTTCATAGAACTCCTTAGTCTTCCCATCAAAGTATTTCTTTGAAAAATACTTCTCCTTGAAGTGTTTATCAAACTGTTTACATGATAAGTCCTTCTCATGGATTCCTTTCACATTCCTAAGTTCTTCCCACCAAATGGAATCCTTTCCATTCAGGTTGAAGATGGTTATTTGACCCTTCAAGTTTTCAGAGTAGTCATGGACTCTAAAGTACTTCTTTAAACCAATAAGCCAAGTTTCTTCCTCTTCCACCTTTTCAATATCTCCATTGAAAGAGGGTGGTTTGGCTTTCTTGAACTCTTCAAGATCATGAATTTTGGAATTCTTTTGATTATTTCCTTTCCTTTGAGAATGTGAACTAGCTTTACTACTAGAAGATCCCTGAGAGTTTCCAGTTTCCTCTCCAAAGGACTCTCTCGATGAGTGTCTCCTGCCTCTAGGTTGGACCTTCCTCGAGGTAATCCTCTTAGCATGGCCACTTATGGGACCATGTTTTCGTATCTCAGGTGGGCTTTGACTTCTCTTTGTATGTCATCTATCCACCTAACTGGTTGTGGGTCCATGCTACAATTGCCTTTGTATATCGGATAAGCTCTGCAGTAAGAATGCATTAATTTTCATTTGTTTTTCTTTCTCCTTTATCAACCTTTTGTTTTCAGCCTTGAAACTCTATAATTCGGCCATAAGGAACTATACAGTTTCATCCATATCCATAGGGTTTTCCACCACCCTCCTTTCATCAGATTCTTCGTCTCTATTGTGGGAGCCATCCCCCACTTCCTAGTGCGTCACAATCCTTTATACTTGTAGTTTTACAGTGATTTACTGATTGCTTGAGTGTTGAAAAAACACCTATTTTTAGCCAACAATCTATTCGTTTATGAACAACACACATTTCATATTTCTTAAATACACACACAGTAGAAAGCTTCATTCTTTTCTTCAGTAAAATTTTAACTAGACTCTTTAGGAAAGAGGTAATATAGGGTGTCACCCTTAAAAGTCCTTTAAATATGGTTTTTTATGTGACTCATTCATAAGCCCAAGAAGGCCAAGTGTTGTAACCATGATCTAATACCAATTTGTAACACACCCAACCCCTCGGTACCTTTCCTAGGGATGCAAAATTTGAATTTTTGTCTTCCTTCCTAAATCATATCCTCCTTTTTTGTCTCTATTGTATTTCTTCTCACCAAGAGCTCTCCAACCTTATTTAGCATGCTCTTGTCGGAGTTCAAGAAAGGAAGACATGCTTCGATGAAGGATATTTGGGAATTCATTTGTTGAGATCCACGTAGAATCCACGAGATTCCATTACCAGGTTCTCACCTCTCATAGGGAACATCCATTCATCACCTAAGAAAATGAAGGACCCAGTATTCATCTAACATACCAACTATAGAGGGATTCATAACTTCAACACTAAACTACTATTTACTATCTACACACGAGACCTCCTCAAGTCCAGAACTCTTGAAGTCTCGTAAACTTGCTACGTGGCTCCGGCCTTCAGGCCTTTTGGTCTCTCTACAATAATACACTCTAAATCCTCTGGAGTCTTGATGTCCCGAACTCTCGGAGTTCCATTCACTTCACCAACCACTTTGTCTAGGCAAGCACGTACCACAGGCTGACACGTAGAAGGGCCAGGGGTGACACGTGTCACGTTCCAATAGGCATATATAGTCTACAAAAAGAAAAAATCGAGATGACACATGGCACATTGATCGTGGGACCACATCACCCTGGTGATGTCATCTTGCCACATCATGCCAGACTAACATCCTTCTAACACCTCTCAGATCTCATGGTCGAGATTCGACCACATATATCCATAGATCTATGGCTCTTGTTACTTCGTGACTCAGGCCTTCGAGGGTTTTGCGATGCAAACTCCTCCTTTCTCCCAAAGTTGGTCAGCGTCAGGATGACCACAACCTAGATCTAATGGTTAGTAAAATTCCCAAAGCATCCTCTAATCGATGACACTCGTTCCTTCAGGCTTCAGATATTTTGGTGTTACAACACCCCTGTCCTCCCAAAGAGGTCAACATTGGGTTGACTACATCATAAATCCGATGGCTAGGAAAGAACCTGAAGTATCCCTAGATCTATGGTCCTGGTCACTTTGTGGCTCTGGCCTTTGAGGGTTTTTGGATTTAGTTTCACTGAAGTACCATGTGCAGGTTTTTCCTCCTGAATGATCAGATGGTAGGTGGGGCTCCTAACGATCTCCTCTGAATATATGGCTCTCCTTTACTTCATAACTTCAACATTCAGGGATTTTGATGCTATAGTATCTCTATTGCCCCAAAGTAGAACTTCACCGAAGTCTTCTCGGTGTAGGTCCAACGGATGAGGGAACCCCCGAATGCTCTCGATCGGTGGCTTGCACTACTTCATGATGGGGAGTTATATCCCGGTCTAATCGGTAAGATAGGTTCCTCTAACCACTAGGGAAAATTCCCAACATCGATCGAACTTACAGGTAATTGTGACTCTCTGTCACCTTCAGTCGGTTTGTGACTATTTGGGCCAACAATACTCCAAAGTCCCATACTTCTGGAGTTCTGAAGCTAGAAGGACTTAGCTCCCTTAGGCTTAACACAAGGTTCTTGGGTGTTCATCACATGGGTCCTTCTAAACTCTCGCAATTTAAACACATATTCCTCATCGTGAACTTTCTAAGGACTTGGGCATGGTGTCTCGTTTGCACAACAAGGAGTATGAAGGAGATATCCTCTCCAGACCTATAGGGTTAGATTTATGCAATGCTTTCTATCCTAGCCCTCCTACAGGTTTACATCCCAAGACATCTCGAAGGATAAACTGGGTCATATAGACGATCAATCAGAAACATAAGTCCACAAGAAGGTAAATGCATGCACATAACTTGATCATTCAATAGAAATACCATTCTTATATGTATAAATGCATACATTCATTCATTACTCCATTTCAAGACACAAAATATGGAAATACTTATTAGAACTAGAAATCGTGATGCAACTGCTAAAAGGGGTTCTTGTTTCCACCCAACCATAGGCTCATCCACTCCTAATGGATTTACCACTGGCCACCCCCGATCTAGACCACGATGCTCTGAGAGAGAATTGTTTCTTTCGGCTCAGCAACAGTCAGGGACAGAGGTTACTCTCCTCCTCCCACAAGATATTGGCAACATGTTTTCTCTATACCAAGCAAGGAGGCCATCCTGAGTACTTCCTCAGTCACTCAACACCCTCTTTTATCATCTTGTATCATAACCCTGCTAACCACATCCTATGACGAGAACATGTTTGTTTTCTCATTTCTTTCTCAAACTTGAGAGCTTAGTCTCTCTTCTATGCTTCTCTTCGAAACTCTTCCTCTTCCCACCACACCTTCCTTAAAAAGATTGTGTGTGGCTTGAATTCCCAGTCCGTGGTCAATTATGAAAACCTTATAGATGGGCACTCTTCCCCATCCCCTCATTAACTCTTGAGGTGGTCTTACCACCTACCAGACTGACTGTAATTCATTCCTGGGTCAGAGGATTGTTCTGGTCTTGATTAATTAAATCTAGCAAGGTATTGGTTTTGTGGGGTTATATCAACCATTCCTGGTTCCCCTCACAATATCTTTCATAGAATACATGGTATATCTTGGAAAACCCCCACTTTCAATAGTCATGCAATTCCTATCCATTTCTATTAATAACATAAATTACATCCCTTGACCTTTTATACAAAGGTTCATCAAATCAAACATTCACACATATCGAGTTTTCCATAGTCTCTTGGCTAATATATTTATATTTACAAACTGGGGGAAACATGGGTGTTATAGTTCCGTATTAAAAGGTTCATGTAGCTTACTAATGGTTGTAAGGAAATACATTGGATATGAATTTGAGAAAAAAATAGACTTAATGCTTGAAATTTTGGAATCGACACAAAACTCAACTACATTCTCGACCAGGGTTTTCTAATTTAAGGAATATCTCTAGAAATATTTAGAAAATGATGAAGGATTTTATAAATAATAAATGGGAACATTCACTATTAAGGTTTCAATATTGAGTGAGACACACAAAATAGAATAAAACATTCCCTCCAAGGTTTAGATGAAACATATTGATGCTTTTTGGCTAAAGAGAGTCAAATGCCTAAATGAGTTGTTGGTAGAGTGTGATAATATTAACATTAAAAGGGGTGACATATTTTTGAAGATTTTTTATTTGACCAAAGAGTTAGATGGCCCACATTTAATAATGGATCCAATACTTTTGTCAAAAGAGAAACTATTAGAACAATTAGAAGCATTAAAAGTTGTATGGGCCAATGAATTTAGCAATTCAATTGACTTCTCCAAAGAATAAATAGAAAGGTGGCTTGTCTGGTATGTAAATAAGAATGACGATGTTGAGGACACACTCCATCAATTAAGTATTTATTTAAGATAATTGGAGAATGAGTTATTCAAAACTAAGACCAAGCATGAAATAACGGTTTCTCCAATGAGGGAGTATATAGAACAATGGTTAACAAAGGCCTTAGTTAATATAACCAAGATAGATTAGCAAGAATTAGTTACATCAAGTATGCCACCTACAACACAACAACAATAAACTACAAAATATGTCACAACAAGAAAACGATGGTCCATAATTTCCATCATACTAAGTCAAGTAGTTACCTTGTTCTTTCTTTCACCGCCTGTTTCTTCCTTAGTCAATTGTCATTTTTATTTTTTTGTTCCCAAAATCCGTGAAACCAAAGCCTGAACCTTGAATGTTTTCTTTTTTCCACTAGGTTTATCTTCATTTTATGTTCCACGGGAGCCCCATCTTAATCCTCTTTGATGGAAAAATGCATTTTACTTTTATTGAAGTCTCAGAAATTATTGTTTATTTTTTATAAAGACACCTATTATTTTTTTTAGGTTCCCAAAGAACTATTCGGGAAACAACATTATTGATCTCTCAAACTTTAATTTTTAATAATGAGATTTCAAATGTATTTCTATCAAAATATTTTTTGCATCTAATGAAATGATTATTTCAAGTTATTTTCCATATGCAGTCCTTATTTTCCTTTCATGTGTTGAATATTGTGTCCCACTTTGATGAATGCTATGATAGAAATGTCGTCCTATGATAATATTACTCTTTTGGTCATGATCTAATTTACCCTTTGTGCCTTATTTAGTTACCTTAATTAATATCCATGGAAGACCCTTTTCCCAAAACCCATACCTAAGGTAGAATTAAGCCGATAAATCCCTCCTAATAAATCCTAGTAATGTGAATATTTTCATCTACCTCGTTCCTTTGTAACCTTAGTAGCCCATACATGTATGAATTTCATGTGTAATTGATAGGTAGATAGATAAACACATATTAGCAAAGTCTTGATATTTTACCCCTTTTATTTTGGTGGGACTTGATGATCCTTGATTAATGAATACAAAATAGAGAATTAATCTTGACAACCAGATGGAATTAAATTCATGACTTGGAGTGATATTGATGTTCTCATCATATTAATCGAAATTAGGTTAAGTGGGATGTTAATCTAGTGAATGTTTTCATTGGTTCTCTAATTATTTGAATTAATGGTTGGTTCTTTGATAAAATTTCCTTATTGATTAGATAATACAAATATGATAAAGATGAACTAATGCTAAAGACATAAATAAGTCAAAGATTTCGATTAACGATGATGCATAATGGTGTCAATAGTATGGCTTTAATACGATGATGACCCTAAATTATGTTCAATTATGATTATTAATCTTGAATATTTTATTTGATAAGGAATATATCCGATGGTGTTATGACTCATTTCTATTTATTGACTAATGACTAGATGACATGGAAATATAAATAGTTAGATTAATGGCATCGAAATATGATAAGCTGGTAGTATCAATAATGCATGATTGATTGAAACATTGGTGATAATAATTATGAGACTTAAAAGGTTGATGCATGAGTATATTGCTGATGATCCAATCAAAATTAACTATGTTAATGATTAATTGACAATACTAGAGTTGATCAAATTAATAAAGATATGGGGAAGTTAATGATGCTAACTTGATGATATTGATTTCCATGATGACCTATTAATGACCCTGTGATATTAATAGCTAAATGAGTATTAATTTCACAATCAATATTTTTAATACTCATGATAGTATTGGTCAATCAATTATTTCATTCATGGTGTTCGATGAAGATTCAATGGAATTAACACAAATTATTCGATGTTAAATTTGACAACATTTTTTATTTTGATGTTATTAATGAATTGATGATATGAAACTAATGATGCCAATGGCATTGGTGATGTAGATACATGAGTAATGAATTTTGGAGATATCAGTGTGATGAAAAGGAAATATCTAATGATATATAATTCAATGATGAATTCAAAATTAATAATGATAATCAGATTCTTGGATCGATGATAAGGTACCAAAGATAATGAAGTTTGGAGATATCAGTGTGATAAAAAGGAAATATCTAATGATATATAATTCAATGATGAATTCAAAATTAATAATGATAATCAGATCCTTGGATCGATGATAAGGTACCAAAGATAATTATTGGGATGACATCGTGATGTTTTGAACTTGAATGAACAATATCCCCAAAATTTGATGTTGATGGTGTAGATAACATTAATTGTTCAACCTAAAATATTGGTGGTACACTGATAATTCTAAGATGAATCAAGAATACAAAGGATGATTAATTGACAACATGTGAGTATGGATGACTAGATTATAATGAAAGGATTGAATAGGATGACCTCAAGCTATACCTTACTTATCATTTGATTTGGGAATTATTGCTTATGTAGTAACCAATGTTGCACTAGTATGGTATTGTCCCTACCTAATTGAACTTGATACTTGGAATCACCTTGGGAGGATGAATAACCACCATATAATGTTAGCAATAAATCCTAGTAATCTTGTGAAGATTGGAATTGATGTGGATTGCTAACAATTTTGACAATTTTAATTCAATGGAATTAATGATAAGTTTATGGAAATATTGTGATTTGAATTATTGCTTATGCAGTAACCAATGTTGAACTAGTATGGTATTGTCCCTACCTAATTGAATCTTGATACTTGGAATCACCCTGGGAGGATGAATAACCACCATATAATGTTAGCAATAAATCCTAGTAATCTTGTGAAGATTGGAATTGATGTGGATTACTAACAATTTTGACAATTTTAATTCAATGGAATTAATGATAAGTTTATGGAAATATTGTGATTTAATTCTATTAATGATTATTTGATAATGGTATAGATACTTAAATTGATATTAACGATCTAGATAATACTAATGAATTACCAATGACATGATGATGTGGATGATATTAGGCTGACGAATGTTAATATCAGTATTTGGGGTGATAATACCTAATTCATGACCTTGAATATTCATTGATGATTTCATGATGTTTGTGACTCTAAGTATATTGGATATTTTGATTAACAATGTGGTTTATGATTACATAACAATTGGTGTTAGAGTTATTATCATAAAGTGATAGCATCGATTGTATTGATGATGATGACTTCATATAATGATGTGATTCAAGGCATTTTGGAAGATGATGGAAGCTAGGGTTTAGTCCTACGGTAATGGTTTTTCTTGTTCAATATAATAGAGAATGTGGTGGAGCCCTAGTTAGAGCTATAACTGCAGTTGTTGGTTTTCCTTGTCAATGGACCCATTTGAGGGTAGAAAAATTTGGTATTCACTAAGGGTTGTTGGAAGGGTTTCCAGGATCCTTGCATATATCTTTGTGCAAAAGGAATCATGGCTGCTGGAAGAAGATATATTGGATAAATAGACTCAATAATTAAGGAGATTGGACTCCAGAATCCACTACATTTTTATCTCTTGGTGATTTCTGTAGATTTTAACCTTGTACAATATTTATTGCAAATATATTTTCAGTAAAAGAACAAAAACTATACAATGGAAAATACAAACATTACATAGATATTTCCCCCCTGGAAACCCAAACCGAGAAAACCAACATATTCTATATTCATTCATCATGATACATTGTTTACAATATAATATACATATAGGAGCCAACGACATCCAAAACCCTAATAGAATGACCTAGATTAGTCAAGAACCCTAATTCCATAACTGGAAATAGAAAACCATCAGCAAAATCCATGTGCCAAAAAATCGCCCAACAATGGACACGAAAATCGAGAAAAAAATGTGACACATTTCTCGAGGCAAAAAAAATCTCGGGGGCGCTACCCACAAACCCCGACGTGGGGGGATTTCTCCCCCCTACGCACCTGGTGCAATGTAGACACTACTAATCATGAAAAGAATATAACACATACCCAAAAAATTCACCTCAAAAACACATTAGATCACATAATAATTTTAGCATGGGGGTGTTGGATGGATTATATGGTTTAGACTCACAAATGGATCCACTCTTCTTCTCTCTATAAAAAAACATGGAGTAATTAAGTCATTTTTTTAGTTGGTATCCTATCTCCACCCATTTCACTGATGCAAACAATCCCATGATGGGATCGATTCTTAGTTTTGATTTACACCAAGATTCAGATTTTGATTTGCATCATCATAAGGGTTGCATAGGACAACATATTTCAATATTTTCGATGAGTGTAATTTTTCCCAATTTGTATTTGGACATAGGCTCAGTGAAAATAGGAGTGGAAGGGATGGAGAAACATTGGAAAAATAGAAGATGCATTAAACACAAAACAAAGGAGACAAAATTTGGTCTTAGGAGAAGGGATCAATCTCCATGAGATCAAGGATATGGAGAATGTGGATTTTGTAGGGAAATTCACAAATAATATAATGTCAATTGAAACCCTCAAGGGATGAATGAAAAAAAATGTTTCCCATAAAATTGGTTATGTTCCTCAGAGTCTTATGTGAACAAAATTGTCGTTGAACGTTCAAACTTGCATAAGAATCTCTCTCTCCCCTCTCCTATTAATCTTATAATGGAAAGTGATATTTATTTTGGCTCCCTTGTTATACAACCCATTTATAACCCCTTTATCAAGGAGACAAGTAGGGGAAATACTTCCTCTCGATTCTGTCAGGACTAGTAGGACCCCAACCATTAACCCTCATAAGAATTCATGAGCTTACTCAATAAAAGGGAGCTCCTCTTTCAATAAACATCACTCATGTAGACCCTTCTAACCCCCCTACTACAAAGTTAAACCTCAATAGAACGTGGGGTTCAAATACAATGTTTGACTTCACTCCAAGGCTAAAGGACCCCATTCTCTTCTCCTTGGAATTGGAGGGGATCTGATTTCATTTAAGGATCATGATATAAAACCTTTCCAGCATGGGAGAAATTCATTTTTCCATGGCACATAAGAAATACAACTCATAGTTTTGGACTAGGAAACAACATTCTCTCATTGTGGTTCTTAGATAAAATGCCCCTGGGAAGGACTCCTAATGATTATTCTCTCCCTGAATTGCACAGGGTTGGACAATCCCACAAAAAAATTGGTCATAAAATATTAGTGTATATTCATAACCCCTCAATATTATTTCTATGAGAAATGCTGATGGAAGGAAACAAAGACATAAAAACCCTATCTTCTTCACTGATTGGTTTGTATTTTTTGACCACATATGCATAGGGGAGATTAGGGGGTCTTCTCATGTGATGGAGAAAGAAATCTCTATCTCTAACTAACTCTTGGGTGTTTTCAATTGGTCCCCCCTTATTTCTCATGAGCTAGACATGGATTTCATGTGCATCAATATCTAAATATTGTACTCAGATAAACAAGGAATTTGGAAGATCACTCTTCAAAACTCTTTTCTACAAAATGGGTTGGTTCTGGGAGGGGGGTATTTAAAATTCATGTTGGGGGCCTATGAAATCTGGGGGATGATTGCTCACTTTGACGCTCTAGAAAACGTTTTCATCACCAAAATGGAGAAAATAGGGTTGTTAGATATTCAACTAGTCAAGCTCTCCCCCACTTGGTGGAACATGCACTCTGTTGAGGAGAGAGTGGCAAAGTGTCTTGATAGATTCCTAGTTTTCGAAGCCTTGATGGAATAAAAATTACATACAAGGAAGTTGTTTTCCTTCAAGGGTGACTTTTTTTTATGTTGGCATCATCAAATACGTATTTCCACACAGGTCTATGTGTCTAGATGTGTGGAAATCGTCCAAAGCCTTCCATCCTTGAATTTACTTTAATTAAAGGAATTATTAAAGCAAAGTGATTTTATTAGTGAGTTGAATTTTATTGAAGCAAATTATCCAATTATCATTAGTGAATTAAATAATAGTCATTGATCTTAAGTGAGGTGAGAAGCAATCTCAACCGTCAATCACTTTGGAGATTAAGGTTAGGTCATAACTCAATATTATAAAAACAAAGCTAGGGTGAAGGAAAAAGACACATGATGCACTTGAAACATTGATCAAGAGAGATTGATTTGATACTGAGAATATTGGATCACGAAGGACTATTATTCAAAGAGATATTGGATAGATGGATAAGGAATTCCATTTAAAGATCTAGGCCATAGGAAGAGAGAGAAAAGTCATACAAAAAAACAACAATCATCGTGCGCAGTGAAGGTATTCTAGAATAAGTCACATAGTCAAGATGATTTTCAGCGTTACAATCACGCAAATAGTGCAGGACAGTGTGAGTATCATTGTAACAATCACAATTTTTTCCTACATAATCATAAAACACGTTTGGAAATAGATCATTTGGTCGGGTTTTGATGTACTTTGTCTCTTTTCTATTTGTGACATTTTACCAATAAGGGAGAACATGTAAGATTTGAATTTATTTAAATGATAAGATTAGTTGATGGGAAGAAATTATTTTTGTATTGTGTTTGATATTTTTGGTTTCTAGTATTGCTTCTGCTATCTTTATTTGAGTTGAATATACCAGTAGTGTACTTTTTTTTTGTGAGCTACTAATCTGATTTGTAGTAAGGAAATTAGTAGATAACAAGATACCTAGGTGTTGGAGTAATGATTTCAACATGGTATCAAAGTAGTTTCTCTGAAAGTAAGCTAGATCTTAAATCCATAGAAGTTGATAGTAGATCTATCAAATCTGTAGGAGGCTTCGCAGATCCATAACTAGCAGGAAAAAATCAAAGGAAAGATTTCAGGGAAACAATCATACTACAGTCGGATTGGTCACTAAAGACAACGTGGGTATTATAGTATAGGTCATGCAGTTAGTATGGGTATTCAGTTACAGATCACGAGGTAACAATGTGGGTGCCAGTAAACAGGTCACATAGAATAATGTGAGTATCAACATACAAGTGACATTGTTAGCATAGATAGTGCGGGCATAGGCCAAATATATCAGTACATGGGTAGTTTTAGCAGAACGTTATTTTTAAGGTAGTTTATCAGGTCTAAAGGATGGAAGTAGCACCTCTAAGAGTTAAAGACATATTGGATGGAGAATCCAACTTCCTTTCTTTGAAAGCAAGAGTGGCATTGGTGTTAAAGGAGTATGACCTTTTGGAGTTGGTGGACAAAGTAGTTTCTCCACCAACATATCCGACAACTTTGGTAGCTCACAAGAAGGAGATCAAATTAGAGTGAGTACTCTTGGATTCAATGAAGGCTCATCTAATCCCTCACTTATTGTAACGCCTTGTTTCCCCCAACCTATAAATATAACTATATTGGCCAGGGAACTATGGAAAACTCAAAGGTGTGAATATTTGATTTGATGTACCTTTGTATAAAAGGTCGATGAATGTAATTTTTTTTATTTTAGTAGAAAATCGATACGTGTTGCATGACTATTGAGACAAGATGTGCTAAGAGAGACCATGATTGCTAATGAAAAGGTGGTGGAGGGGACCCGGAATGGTTGCATTAACCTCCACTGAACCAGTACCATGTTAGATTTAATTTCTCAAGATCATAACAACCCTCTGAACATAAATAAATTACAGTCAGGCTGGTAGCTGGGAAGACCTCCTCAAGAGTTAATGAGGGGATGGGGTAGACCGCCCATTTGTAAGGCTTCCAGACCTGACCACAAACTGGGAATTCGATCCACACGTAATCTTGTTGAGGAAGGAAAGAAAGGAAGGGTGGTGGGCAGAGGGGACCTGCGAAGAGTGCAGAGACAAGAGTTGAAGCTCTCGGGTCTTAGAAAGGATTGAAAGAGAAAAGTGAGTTATGATCACAGAGAATAAAGACTCAGTGGGAGAAGGAGAGTAACCTTCATCCTGATCTGTTTTTTGTATTGGGAGAAGGAGAGTAACCTTCATCCCTAACTCACGTTGATATGGAAGTAAGAGATTGAATCTCAAAGCATCATGGTCTAAGCTCGGGGGTGGCCAGTGATAAATCCATTGGGAGTGACTGAGCCTATGGTTGGGTGGAAATGAGCACCCCTCTCAGCAGTTGCATCACGCCTTATGGTTCTGATAAGTCTTTTTATGCCTTGTACTTTGAATTAGAAATAATAGATGGATGCTTGTATTTATATGCCTATAAATGGTTTCTGTTTGATTGATTAAGTTAAGAGTATGCGTTCGTTCCCTTGAGAAATTTTACATCTGCTTGATGTTCCTTATTCTATAGTTTAATTCCTCGAAAGAAATTTCTCTGGGTAATTACATCACAGTCCCAGAGTCGGAGCGAAATTCTTGGTATTGATACCATTTTGATAACCTCACAAGTTACCTTGCCTTGTTTTAGATCTCGTAGCTCTACGAGTTAGGAAGGCATTTCATCCAAACCAATAGTCTAAGAGACTTTGAACTCGCACTCGAGTCCTTAACCAAAAACTAGACTAAGAGTAGGGTTAATATCCCAAGATTCATTTGAAGGCCCACGTGACCTGGGTCTAGGAACCCTATGCAATAAAAAACAAGGGAGTTATCTCTTGAAGGTTTCGGGACCTCGGGAGCTCGAAACTCTGAGAGGTCAAATTTCACGATAGTCAAGTTACCCGAACTACTGGAGTAACGGGAACTATAGATGACTTAAGAATCTGACATAGGTGATGGAGACAAGCCATTTAATGGGAGGAAAGGCCATCTCGGTCATCAGATCGATTCAAACACCCACTGGGGTTAATGAATTAAACACCAACCGCTTGATTAAATCTATGATTGGCAATCATTGTGGAGCGTAAAGGTGACAATTAGCGGACCTACTAGTTCATGGATCGCAATCAACCCACATCGTTGATCTCGTCGAGAATGGAGGATCAATGACTAGGATTGGACTAGAGTCGAGTGAGCACTTCCCTGATTGTGGAGGTTGAACCCCACAATCACTACATGCCATTGATCTATACATGGATATCGAGGGTGGCGAATCATTGCAGAGCATGAAAGTGAAAGTAGTGGATACGCTATTTCATAGCCCATAATTCACCAACACCGTTGATCTCGTCAGACTGGAAGATCAACGATTCAAGTTAGACCAAGTTAGGTGAGAACTTTTCAGATTTCAGAGATCAAACTCTCTGATAAAGAGCACGCATGTTGGGGCCCCACAATTACTATCAACCATCGATCATTTTTTACCTTTAATCTAAGTTTGAAGAGATCCCTGAAATGCAGGGAGTGCATGGGAAATTGAAATCTTCAAAGAGATCAAGCTTAGAAAAGATAAGCGCTTTTCAGAAGCACAAATGAGGTCCAACAAGAGAACTTGTTTCAAGTTTGAAAGCTCAGGAAGTTAAGCTCAGAGTGTGCCAAGAGGGCACCAGAAAGTCCTTTGGAAGACGCAAAAGGGTTGAGTCCCTTAGAGATTGAGCAAGTTGAAATCCCAAGGAGAAACAATGAAAGTTGCACGCAGAGCACAAGTGTGCGCCAGGGCTGAGTCAAATTCCATTGACAAAATCTTAGGAGGGAAAACATCGTCGATACCCCAATACATCAGGGTTTGCAGGAGGTAGTTCAAATCTGAAGCCTTTGAAACTCTTGAATTCTTCCAAGTTGGGAGAAAGCACAAGCTCATGGGGAGGAGTGAAAACTACCATCCGATCAGCTGTAAGGAGGAGATATGAGTCGTCGAAACTCATAGCCAGACACCCAGACAAGCACATAGGAAAGAAACATATCTCATTCGTCAGATTTGGGCGTGAAGGAACAATATTCGTTGGATCCAGGTAAGGTGCATGTCCCTTAACCTTTTGGAAGTAGAGGGCAGACTTGCGAAGTCCTGAAGTTCCGAATCCATTTGGAACCATCCATCGCCAAGGTTGACAGGTGGCATTAGATCTGAGAGTTCAAGGATTCAGACTTCAGAAGATTACCAAAGGGAATAAAGGAGGGAGTTGTTTTCCAAAATACCAAAACGTTAAGTCCCGATTTGCAAGAGGAGATCAAGACCGTTGAATCATGGAAGACCATGGACTGTTGATCTAACATTATCAGAAGTTTTGATATCAGACCTCTGGAAAAAGTGGCGAATTAATTTTAGAGTTCACGAAGCATGAAGTCCCAAAGCACTTGGGAGTTGGGCCCCAGGTCATAGCTGGAGGTCACATCTGTGGAGAATAGGGGAAGGAGCTAGCGCTCTCTAGGCTATAGTTCAAAATTTGGGAAGTCGGGAGAGTCAGGTGACTCACAGAAGAATACCCAAAGTCATGAAGTCGCGAAGCATCTTTTGGTTAGACGAATGGTCACAACCAATGGTCACGTGGAGGGGCTTGTCAGAAAAGGGGCTAGCGCTCAAACTCATATATTTTGCAAGCACGAAGGGGAAGGTTGTGGGTACCATTAGACCTGCACCAGGAACTAGAAAGGGTCCACGTTTAGTTACATAATGAGACCATCAAGGTCTCACAGAGTTGTTTGGTTCCAAAATCAGAGATCTTTGACCGGGAAGTCGAGTTGGTTCCCTGACTATTCAAATTAGGAACCGTAGAAAGAGAGGATTTATTCATGTAAGGAGAACAATTTTTTATTTTTTATTTTTTCTTTCCCCATCATGGGTGTGTTACAAACTGTTATCAGAGCATGGTTACTACACTTGGCCTGCTTGGGCCCATAGACGAGTCACGCAAAAACTCTATTTGGAGTGCTTTTAAAAGATTAACACTCTATCTTACCTCTTCCTTAAAAAGTCTGGTTAAAATGTTATTAAGGGAATGAATGAAACTTTCTACTGTGTGTGTGCATTTAAGAAATTGAACTGTGTATTGTTCATGAACTAATATAATGTTAGCTAACAATAAGTGGTTTTGTCATCACTTGAGTAGTCAGTAAATCATGAGAAAACTTCAATACTAAAGGATGGTGACATGTCATGAAGTGGGGGATGGCTCCCACAATAGAGACGAAGAATCTAATGAAAGGAGGGCGATGTAAGCCCCTCTGGATCTGGTTGAAATTGTAGGGAGCCTCAAGGCCGAATTACAGAGTTGCAAGGCTAATAACGAGAGATTTATAAAGGAGAAATAAAAATAAACATAAATTAACACAGTCTTGTTGCAAATCTTATCTGACATACAGAGGCAACTGCAACATGAAACAACAACTAGTCATGTGGACCGACGACAAAAGAAGAGAATTCAAAGTCCATATGAGATCCGAAAACATGACTCCATAAGTGACCACACTGGGAGAAGTACCACGAAGAAGGCCCAACCTAGAGGCAGGGTACACTCATTGGTAGAGTCCCTTGGAAAGGAAGCTGGCAACTCCGAAGGATGTTCTAGTAGAAGATCCATCTCACATTCTCAAAGGAAAGGAAAGAAGTGGAAGAGTTCCAAAAATCATGATCCAAACCACCCTCTTTTGATGGAGATATTAAGAAGGGAGAAGAGGTGGAAGCTTGGCTTCTTGGTTTAAATAAGTACTTAAGAGTCCATGACTATTCTGAAAACTTGAAGGCTCGAATAGCCATCTTTAACCTGAATGGAAAAGCTTCCACTTGGTGGGAAGACCTTAGGAATGTGAAAGGATTTCATGAAAAGGACCTGTCATGGAAACAGTTCAAGAAATACTTCAGGAAGCAGTATCTGTCAGAGAAATACATGGATGGAAAGACCAAGGATTTATATGAACTCAGATTGGGGAAGCTCACCATATATGAATATGTCAATAAATTCCTTGAGATATTGAGGTATGTACCCTACATAAAACATGAAAAGGTAAAAATGCAGTGATTCATTAGTGGGTTACCTCGGACCTAATAGGACAGGATTGATTTTGATGAACCAAAGACCTTAGAAGAAACCATCCAAAAGGCGAGGTATTGTTATGAACAGTTTAGGAATAAGACAATACCTCACGAGGACTAGAAGAAGAGGAGTAGTTCGGGATTCCAAAAGAAGGGGTTTGAATCCTCAAGATTGAAGAACTATGGAAAGGATTATAGAATGATACTTCCTACTAGAAGAGTGCACCAACAAAATTTTCCATCTCAAAGTGGAAATAAACCTTTTAAGATAGTCCAAGGAAAAACTGATAACCTAAAGAAAGAACCCTTAAAATGATGGGGTTGTGGAGAAGATCATCGGTTGAGGGAATTTCCACATTGAAAACAAAAAAGTAAGAGAGTCTACAATATCCAAGAAGCTACCACCGTCAATGATGTGTCTAGGAACATGCCACAAATCTATGTAGCCTTGGACAATAATCAAGCCGACCACCAAGCCTCAGTAGTGGAGCTGGAAGGTATGATCGCCAACCATCTAGTTTCTATTTTAATTGACCTTGGTTCTAATTTGAGTTATGTGGCCCCTCAGACTGCTGATAAGTGCAAACTGCAACCAATGATACATGTTAAGCCATGGTTGGTGCAACTAGACACTGGGATCAAAAGAAAGGTGGCAGAGGTCATACCAGCGTGTCAATTCATCATGGGTGGATTGCCCACCCGAGCGACCCTTAACATACTTCCCCTGGGATCTTATGACTTTTTGATTGGTATGGATTGTTTGGATGCTTATAAAACTAAGTTGGACTATTATAATAAAACTTTAGAATGTGTAAACGAAGAAGGGAGAAAGACGACCCTCCAAGGGATTCAGAAGCATGTCTCGGTCAGACAAATATCGACCCTTCAAATAAAAAAGTATTGCAGAAAAGGGTGTCCCTTATATGCAATATAGGTGTTGGAATCTGTTGAGGATGAAAAACCAAACCTAGAGGACCACCCCATATTAAGAGAATGCAAGGACATGTTCTCAATAGAGGTACCAGGTCTACCTCTGAGAAGGGACATTGACTTCTCGATAGAACTTACACCAGGAGCAGTGCCAGCATCTAGGACACCCTATAAGATGAGGACGCCCTATAGCATGGATACATCCGACCAAGTGTATCTCCATTGGGAGCACCCGTCCTGTTTGTGAAAAATAAAGATGGCACACTTCGACTGTGCATAGATTATAAAAAACTCAATAAGACAACCATAAAGAACAAATATCCCTTACCAAGAATCGATGACTTGTTTGACCAATTGGGAGGTGCTTCCATTTTATCAAAGATAGAATTAAGGTATGGATAGCATCAAGTCCAAATTAAGGATGAAGACATCCATGAGACAGCCTTTAGGACGAGATATGGTCACTATGAGTTTGTGGTGGTTCCATTTGGGTTAACCAATGCCCCCGCCACTTTTATGTGCTTAATGAATAATGTACTCAACAAATTTCTGGACAAATTTGTATTGGTATTCATTGATGATATCCTAATCTACTCCAAGAATAGAGAAGAGCACGAAGAACACCTTAGACTCACACTTCAAGTACTAAGAGAGAATCAACTCTACGCTAACTTTAGCAAGTGCAACTTCTTTCAGAAGAAATTCCATTACTTAGGCCATGTCATTTCTAAGGAAGGGGTGGCAGTGGACCCCGACAAGATCAGATCTATTATGGAATTCCCTACCCCGAAGGATGTATCTGAAATTAGATCCTTCATGGGATTAGCAAGATACTATAGAAGGTTCATAAAAGGGTTTTCCAAGATTGGTTGTCTAATCACTGCCCTTCAAAAAAAGGGGGTTAAATTCATTTGGACATCAAAATGTGAAGAAAGATTTCAGGAATTAAAATACCTCCTAACCCATGCACCCGTGTTGAAGATTGCAGACCCGGAAAATGATTTCCTCGTGTGTGCAGATGCCTGCAAGGAAGGACTCAGAGGAGTCCTTATGCAAGAGGGACGTGTAATTTGCTACACATCCTAGAAATTAAATGAGCATGAGATCAATTATGTGACCCATGATCTAGAGTTGGCTTCCATAGTACATGATTTAAAAATGTGGAGGCACTACCCCCTGGGAAGGATATTTGTTCTTATGACAAACCATTATGGGTTGAGGCACCTGTTCGATCAACCAAAACTCAATGCTAGGCAAGCTAGGTGGATGGCTCTCCTTAGTGAGTTTGATTTCTAAATCAAACACATCGGAGGAAAGGAAAATAGGGTGGTCGATGCCCTTAGCAGAAGTATAAAAATGATTCATCTAGCAGTAGTAAGCATCTGTGGAACGAATTCCAGGGAAAGATTCAGAAATGCACAAGAGACAGATGCATTCTTCAAGATCATGACATCATACCTAAGACAAGATCCTACAAGGATAAAGTATGAAGGCTACTAGATGCTTGAGGAAGGGTTGCTGACTTACAGAAACATATTGTATATTCCAAATTGTGACTACTTGAAGAGGTTCATAATGGATGAACTACATAAGAGACCATATACTGGTCACCCAGTATAGCAGAATATGATCACGACCATTAGGAAACAATTCTATTGGCTTGCATTGAAGAAATACTTAGCTAACTATCTAGATAATTGCCTAGAATGCCGGCAAGTTAAGGTAGAACACCGACATCCAAAAGGATTTTTATATCCCCTACTAATCCTGGAATGGAAATGGGAAACCATATCCATGGATTTCATTATTGGATTACCAAATTCGACCAAGAAAAATGATTTCATCATGGTCGTGGTGGACAAACAGAGTAAGTATGCTCATTTCATCCTTGTCAAGTCAACTTGCAAGGTAATAGATATTTCCAACATCTTCATGAAGGAGATATTCAGACTACATGGCATGCCCAAGGAAATTGTATCTGACAGAGATACCGAATTTACTTCAAACTTTTGGAAATCCCTAATGGTCGGTTTTGAGACTAAATTTTTGTTCAACATAGTCTATCATGCTCAAAGTGATGGACAGACATAAAGAGTGAACCAAATAGTAGAAGACATGCTAAGGATGCATGTAATGCATCAGCCTAAGAAGTGGGAAGACTACCTACCATTGGTAG
>SNQJ01S0013218.1:0-23097 GCA_010110895.2 Picea sitchensis | reverse complement strand
TTTTTCCTACAACAATGGTTATCAAGAACCCTTCTATGGTAGACAGTGCAAGATTCCAATCAGCTGGAATAATCTAGTGGACATAGTTACAATCAGACCCGACAGGCTGAAAGAAATGGAAGAACAAGTGATCCAGATAAAGAAAAATCTAAATATTGCTTAGGATATATAGAAGAGTTATGCCGACATAAAAAGAACTCCCCAAGAGTTCAAAACATGATACCATGTCTACGTCAGAGTTAGACCCGGGAAGAGTTCCCTGAGAATGGGAGCCTGTGCCAAGTTGGCACCTCAGTATTGTGGACCCTTTGAATTCTTAGATAGAGTGGGACTTGTAGCCTATAGGATAGCACTTCCTCCCATAGTAAAGGAACATAATGTTTTCCATGATTCATTATTGTACATGATGCTAATGATATAATTGATTGGTCTATGATCTAGGTGGAACCAGAGGGATAATTCCTACCAGAACCCCAATGCATACTAGACAGGAAGGAAACCTCACTCAGGAACCGAACCATTGCACATGTCAAGGTGTAGTGGAAACACTTTGGCCCAGATGAGGCTATGTGGGAAATGGAAGATACCATGAGACAGGAATATCCAATTTTGTTTACTTTTGTACATACATATCATGTTGATAGATAGAATATTGAGGATGATGTTCCTTTAAGGGGGAGGGAATTGTAACACCCTGTTTCCCCCAGTCTGTAAATATAACTATATTGGCGAGGGAAGTATGGAAAACTCAAAGGTGTGAATGTTTGATTTGATGGACCTTTGTATAAAAGGTCGATGAATGTAAATTCCATCCATTTTAGTAGAAAATGGATACATGTTGCATGATTGCTGGGAAGGGGATGTGCTAAGAGAGACCATGATTGCTAATGAAAGGGTGGTGGAGGGGACCCGGAATGGTTGCGTTAACCTCCACCGAACCAGTACCATGGTGGATTTAATTGCTCAAGATCAGAACAAACCTCTGATAGGGAATGAATTACAGTCAGGCTGGTAGGTGGGAAGACCTCCTCAAGAGTTAATGAGGGGATGGGGAAGACCTCCCATCTGTAAGGATTCCAGACCTGACCACATACTAGTAATTTGAGCCACACACAATCTTGTTGAGGAAGGAAAGAAAGGAAGTTTGGTGGGTAGAGGGGACCTGTGAAGTGTGCAGAGATGAGAGCCGAAGCTCTCGGATCCAAGGAAGGATTGAAAGAGAAAAGTGAGTTTTGATCATAGAGAGTAGAGACTGAGCTAGGAGAAGGAGAGTAACCTTTGTCCTAATATATTTTCTATATTGGGAGAAGGAGAGTAACCTTCGTCCCTAACTCACGTTGAGTTGGAAGTAAGAGATTGAATCTCAAAGCATCGTGGTCTAAGCTCAGGGGTGGCCAGAGATAAATCCATTGGAAGTGACTGAGCCTATGGTTGGGTGGAAATGTGCGCCCCTCTCAGTAGTCGCACCACGCCTTATGGTTCTAATAATTTTTTTTATGCCTTGTGATTTGAATTGGAAATAATGGATGCATGCTTGTATATATATTCCTATAAATTGTTTTTGTATTGAGTGATTAAGTTAAGAGTATGTGTTCATTCCCTTGATAACTTTTACATCTGCTTGATGTTCCTTATGCTCTAGTTTAATTCCTCGAAATCACTTTCACTAGGGAATTACATCACAGTCCTAGAATCAGAGCAAAATTCTTTGTATTTCTACCATTTCGGTAACCTCACAAGTCACCTTTCCTTGTTTCAGAGCTCGTAGCTCTATGAGTTAGCAAGGAATTTCATTTAGACCAGCAGTCTAAGAGACTTTGAACTCGCACTTGAGTCCTTAACCAAAAACCCAACTAAGAGTAGGGTTAATAGCCCAAGATTCATGTGAAGGTCCACGTGACCTGGGTGTAGGAAACCTATGCAAAAAAAAAGGGAGTTAGCTCTTGAAGGTTTCGAGACCTCGGGAGATCGAAACTTCGAGAGGTCAAATTTCACGATAGTCAAGTTACCCGAACTACCAGAGTAACAAGAACTATAGATGACTTAATAATATGACACAGGTGATGGAGGCGAGCCATTTAATAGGAGGAATGGCCATCCTAGTCATCAGATTGATTCAAACACCCATTGGGGTTAATGAATTAAACACCAGTCGCTCAATTAAATCTACTATTGGGAATCATTGCTGAGCGCAAAGGTGAAAATTAGCAGACCTACTAGTTCACGGCCCACAATCAACCCACACAGTTGATCTCATCGGGAATGGAGGATCAATGACTAGGATTGGACTAGAGTCAAGTGAGAACTTCCCTGATTGTGGAGGTTGAACCCTGCAATCACTGCCAACCATCGATCTATGCATGGAGATCAAGGGTGGGGAATCGTTGTGGAGCGTGAAAGTGAAAGTACTGGATGCGCTAGTTCGTGGCCCATAATTCACCAACGTCATTGATATCATAAGGCTATAATATCAAAGATTCAAGTTAGACCAAGTTGGGCGAGCACTTTTTAGATTTCAGAGGTCAAACTCTTTGATAAAGAGAACACATGTTGGCGCCCCGAAATTACTATCAATTGTCGATCATTGTTGACCTTCGATCTGAGTTTGACGAGATCCCTGAAACGTAGGGAGTGTGTGGGAAACCAAAATCTTCAAGGAGATCAAGCTCATAAGAGATAAGTGCTTTTCAGAAGCGCAGATGAGGTCCAAGAGGAAAACTTGTTTCAAGTTTGAAAGCTCATGAAGTCGAGAACAGAGTGTGCCAGAAAGGCACCAGAAAGTCCTTTGGAAGACACAGAAGGGTTGAGTCCCTTAGAGATTGAGTAAGTTGAAAGCCCAGGGAGAAACAATGCAAGTTGCACGCAGAGCGCAAGTGTGCACCAGGGCAAAGTCAAATTCCATTGGCAAAATATTAGGAGGGAAAACACCGTCAAGACCCCAATACATTAGGGTTCACAGGAGGTAGTTCAAAGGTGAAGCCTTTGAAACACTTGAATTCTTCCAAGTTGGGAGAAAGTGAAAGATTAGGGGGAGGAGAGACAATTGTTGTCAGATTAGCTGGAAGGAGGAGATCTGAGCCGTCGAAACTCACGTCCAGACACCCAGAGGAGGGCATAGGAAAGGAACATGTAACACCCCAGGTTTTGAACCCCCATTTTAAATAATGTATTGTTACAATGCTGAGAAGCCAAAGTTCCCAAACAATTATTAAAAGGCTAGTGTTCCCAAGACATGTAATGTTTTTTATCATTATTAATAATAAATACATGGATGACTGCTAGACACACAAGGACTAGCATTATAGGGGGCTATGATTCCACAAGAGAGGGGGATTGAGAGGCTAAGTGTTTATTCCTGTTTTAATTACCCTTTTTTTCTAAGGAAGGGGATCGGTTATGTGAGCTTCTTGGGGAAGGCCAGGAGGTTCTTGATTCCCCATAAGATATATTTAAACCCATCCCTGGTCTGATTGTGGGGTTGGTTGTTGGTTGTTGGTCGATGGTTGTTGGTCATTGGTTCATCCACTCCTTCCCTTTTGCATTTCATACCATTCTTTCCCTCACTCCCTTCCATGCACTCACTTACCCATCCATTGATCCATGCGCACTTGCGTCTTGGCTTGGTAAAGGGAAAGGAAATGTTGAGAAATAGCCACATGATGGTTGTTTGTAATGGTCGCTGGTGCAATCCATCCATGACTCGGGGCCTGCATGTCTGAGATGCATTGACCTGTACCCTGTTTTTCTCACAACTACGAGTCTTGAGAGTTCTAGCATTGAGATTCTAGACCAGTTGTGTTGGAGGCCCCAAAATAAAGGAGAGGGACTGCGTGGTAGAGAAGGGTGGAGGTCCATTCTCTTGGGTGGTACAAGATGGGTAGAAGAGATTTGGGTAATTGGATTGTTGTGGGTGATGGGAAACCTGTGAGAGCTTTAGAGATCACTAGTTTGGGAACCCAAGTACACTATGGAACCGTCCTTGTGGATTCATAGCCCTGGCTCAGGGGTGACACTGTTGTTGATATTTGGAGTAGTGGTGTCTATAGTTGGGTGGAACTTCCTTGGTCTGCAGCCAGTTGGTGTCTCCTTTTTATAAAGAGAAGTGTTCTCTGTTGTGATATTATTATTTGTGTATTAATGTATTATGCTGTGTATTTTAATTATCGTTTAACTAAATCTTAGATTATTCATGCATGTTGGATATTGTTGTGCATGTCGCTAAATCTTGTAACTTATGCCTTCTTATTAATTAAAGAAGGTATCAGTAAGAGTACGAATTCCAAGGGTGGGCTTGCAGGTAGCATGCCCCGGCGTGTGGGTGGTTGGGGATGTTACAGATTGGTATCAAAGCTTCTCACTGAAACACCAGGCCGATATGGGTCGGGTTTGTTGGTCAGAGTCTCGAGGATGAGATCGAACTCTAACCATGAAGTTGAAAATCTCCGGAGGAATGGCATTGCGGAATCTACGTAGGAGATAGAATGTTAGATACTTGTTGTAATGGATTTGAAGGGTCGTGACCATCCCCCTTCAAATTTGGGAGCGATCTCCATTGTAGGATCAGAAGAGATCCGGGATCATTGGATCAGAGGACAGGTGAACAAGGATCATCTGATCTAAAGGAAGCAATGGCTAAGGTCACAACCGTCAGATCCCATTAGAGAGTGAGATCAACGGACATTAGGCATTTCAGGGAACCAAGTTTCATGGGAGATAATTTTCCAAGGCGGTCCCGCAGTTCAAACCATGGTTTCACCAAGCGGTTACGTGTCAGCATCAGGAGAATTGTGGGGCAAAAATCGGGTTACTCCAAACCATCGATGCGTGCCCCCACAAATTGAAAGGCATGCAATGATGTGACATGTTAGTACTCGATAGACGAACCTCCGAAGAGCCAAAGTAGTTGGGGATCGTCGATCCATAGGATGACACATGTCAACAGATTGTGTGATCCGGGTGAAAGCACTTCGGGAAAGAGTGAGTGAGAAGAAGTTGAGAATTTATATTTTTGAAGCCCAAAGAGCCGAAGTGAATCTCAGTCGTTCGATCCAGGAGGACATGCAACATAAATCCGCACACTTCAGGGGGAAGAAAAGGTTGAAAGTTGATATTTCCAAAATCCAAAGACCCAACGAAATTGTAGTCGTCGATCCATGGGAGACACACGTCAGTGGATCGCGAGCTTCAGATAAAAACATTTCAGAAAAAGTTGCGGTTTGAGTTTTCTGAAGTTCAAAGGCCTGAAGGAATGGCAGTCATTGATCCTTGCAGTGGTAACTTCTGAAGTCCAAAATTCTGGGGTTAATATGGGTCATTCGATAAGGGAGACACATGGAGGTAGTTTGGTCATTTTGAGAAATGGGAGTTTGGAAGAATTGGAAGTGTGCTAGTGTGGAAACTCCCGAAGTCCCAAAGCTCAAAGAGCCAAAGTGGTGGGGCACGATGATGCCACCGAGAGTTGATGTGGAACCTGAAATTTCTGAAGTGACGTGGCTTGTGGAAATCACCGGGGATGACGTGGACACATGGGATGTGCTCCACATGTCAGTAAGTTTTGAGCATGTGGATTATTGAAATTTTAGATAGGATGTGACACATGTCAGCTGCCTGATTGGAACACGTGTCCACTTACAGTATTTCACTACATGGTGACGAATCATGGACTCCAGAGAAATTACTCCGAGAGTTTTCAGTTGAGAGTTGAAACTCCCAAAGCCCTGAGAGACGAAGACTTGAAGTAAATATCGATTGTCGAATCGTCCAAAGCAGACCTGAACCATCAAATTAGGAGAACAGGTGGCATGAAGTTGTCGATTCCGGGTAAGTACCCAAAGTAAACGTCGACTTTCGGATCGTCCGAAGTAGACCTGAACGGTCAGATCAGGAGAACAGGTGGCATGAAGCTGTGGATTCTAAGTAACGACCTGAAGTAAATAGCGATCGTTGGATCGTCCAAAGTAATTACCCACCGTTCGATTCAAAAGGAAGCATGGTAGAATCACATGTATTTCAAGGGAAGTAAAGTTTGAGACTTGGGAATTACAAATTCCTAAATTCTGAAACGACCACAATCGTTGATCTAGGAGAGGTAAATCGGAGTTGTTGTTTACCAAGAGGTAGATCTCGGTCATACGTTTAGAATCATCGTCAATATCATGATATCAACGATCACCTCACATTGGGGTGACAGAAGGTGCTCAGGATTTACGAAGTCGGGGGCGGGCCACAATCGAGACCACGGTTTTGGAAAAAGGACACGTGATGGCTCGAGGTGAATTGTGGGGAGAAACGTAGTTTGGTTCCAAACCACCTTTGAGTGTGGCTGCAATCATGCGTCTCCATGAGGTCACTGCCTAAGGTCACATCTAAGGAGGGACCAAGAGAAAAGGAGCTAGTGCCAACTCTGAGATTTTCGCAAGGGTGAAGGAGAAGGTCACGGGGGCCATCGGACCTGCGCTTGAAAATCCAGAAGGGCATGTGTTTAGATACAGAGCGAAACCATCAAGGTTTTAGAGAGACAATTCAGCTCGGGATTGAGGACCCTTGACCAGGAATCGTGCAGCCTTAGGAGAGAAGGGGCTCTGCATTAAGAAGAAAAAGGAATTGTAGCATTGTTGACAATTTTGTTTATCATATGTGTAATTCTAACAAAATGGTCGCTTGCACATTTTGAAGAATTAAGGGGCTTAAGCACATCAACTCAGGATGTGTATTGAGGAAATGGAAGAAGGTGAGGGAGCCTCCAATCATGATAAGGAGGCCAAAGGCCAGAATACCAGAGTTGGTAATGCAGAGACAGAGTCCAATAGATGCAAGGGAAAAGGAGAGTAGGAAACATTAATAGAAATGGTAAGAATCTTGAAGATGGAAGTGCAGAGCTACAAAGTAGACAACGAGATACTAATGAGAGAGAAAAGTCAAATAAATGCTCGAGTGCTACAGATATTACATCAATTGTAGAGAGAAATGAAGAAGGGATCAAACTCAAGACAAGAGGAAGAAGGCAGGTGCCATGAAAGAAGGGATGGTCGTGGAAGATTTGTTTATTCCAGAAGTGCTAGAAGAGCTCATGGACACCACTCACCTCCTTACTCAAAAAGAATTTTTATGCATCAGAAGATCCAGTAAGAAGTCCAAAGGTGTCTCTTGTTAGACACGAAAGAAGGAAACAAGAGGTAGATAGTTTCCAAGGAGAGTTGAGTAAGCTCAAACCACCTTCCTTTGAGGGTGAAAGAGAAAGGAAAGATGATGTCGAAGCATGGTTTCTTGGGCTCATGAGATATTTTCAGTTGCATAACTATTCGTCCAACTTGGAAGCCAAGATTTCCACCTACCATTTACATGGGAAAGCTACAATGTGGTGGGACCAACTGAAGCAAGTGGAATATGTTAATGAAAGTAGGATCACTTGGAAGCGGTTCAAGAAGTACTTCCATAAGGAGTAGCTCTCAGAGCATTTCTATGACAAGAAAATGCAGGAGTTCCTTGAACTCCGATTAGGAAGCATGACTATGACAGAATACGAGAAGAATTTCTTGGGATTGTTAAAGTATGTCAGGTTCATTGGTGATGAGAAAGTGAAAATATAGAGATTTCTAAGTTGACTGCCATCCTTTTATAAGGAAAAGATCGAGTATGATGAACCCAAGACCTTGAATGAAGCCATCAGGGAGGCTAAATACCTATATGAGCAAGGCCAGGGAAGATAATCCCTGTAGAAATCTTGGAAGGACAATAAAAATGTGAAGTTCGATCAGAGGAGGAAAGGATTCAAACCTCCCTTCACTATGAATGATCCTAATAGAAATCATCAAGATCAGTATGCTAAGGGATATTCCAAGAAGGAATATTCCTTGGGAAAAAGGGGAAGACCGCCAATCCAATCCTGGGGATGCAAGGAAGTTCACATGTACAAGGATTGCTCACACAGAAAAGACAGAGTGAATATTGTGCACAACATCCAAGAGGCTACAATAGTCGAAGATATGGGAAGAATCTATGCAACTTTAAATGATCGAAAAGTAGAGTACTAGTCCAATATGATCAAGGTGGAAGGTAAGATCATAAATCAACCTGTTGTTATTTTTATTGATTCAGGAGAAAGTCATTGCTACATTGATCCTAAGATAGTGGATAGATTACATTTGGAGAAAATTAAACTTGGAAAATCAAGTTTGGTTCAGTTAGCCACTGGAACCAAAAGAATAATCCATGATATGGTCAGAAGTTGTTCCATAAGTCTTAATGGTGTGAATACTAGTATTGATCTAAATATCATACCATTGGGGTCTTATGATATTCTAATTAGAATGGATTGGTTGGACAAGCATCATGTTGTCCTAGATTGTCATAACAAGACATTTACATGTCTTGATGGAAATGGAAAATGGAGCACTGTGAAAGGAGTTCCAAGACCCATCTCTATAAGGGATATTTCAGCCTTACAGCTAAAAATATGTTTTAGGAAAGGATGTAAATTATATGCAGCTCATGTGGAAGAGACAAATAACACAAAGGGGCCAAGCCTCAAATATTTCTATGTACTACAGGAATTTGAAGATGTATTCAAAGAAATACCTGAATTGCCACCAAGAAGGGAGATAGATTTCTCAATTGATTTAGTGCCAAGAGTTGCCCCGGTGTCAAAAACACCTTACAATATGAGCACACCAGAGTTAAAAGAATTACAAATGCAGTTAGATGAATTGTTGAAGAAAGGGTACATACGTCCAAGTGTTTCACCTTGGGGAGAACCAATACTTTTTGTCAAAAAGAAGGATGGAACCTTGAGGTTGTGTATTGACTTCCGATAGCTGAACAAGTACACTATAAAGAACAAGTATCCTCTACCCTAAATTGATGACCTCTTTGATCAGCTAAGAGGAGAAAAGATGTTTTCAAAAACTAACCTGAGGGTAGGATACCATCAGGTAAGAATCAAGGAATAAGACATTCATAAGACAACTTTTAGGACCAAGTATGGGCATTATGAATTTGTAGTGGTGCCATTTGGACTGACCAATGCACCAGTTGTATTCATGTTCTTAATGAATGGCATATTCAGAAATTATTTGGATTTGTCATAGTATTCCTGGATGACATACTTATCCATTCTAAGTCTGAAGAGGAGCATGAACATCACTTAAGAATGGTATTGCAAGCACTGAGAGAACATCAGTTGTATGCCAAGTTGAGTAAGTGTTGTTTCTATCAAAAGAAGATCCATTACTTGGGACACATTATTTGAGAGCAGGGCATAGTAGTAGATACATAGAAGATCAAAGCCATTAGAGGATGGCCAACACCCAGAAATGTGTCAGACGTCAGATATTTTATGGGATTAGCTGGATACTATAGAAGGTTCATAGTAGGGTTCTCTAAGATTTCTCATCTCATCACTTCTTTGCAAAAGAAGGGAACTAAATTTGAATGGACACTCAAGTGTGAAAAGAATTTTAACCTATTGAAGGAATTACTTACTAGTGCACCTGTGTTAAAGATTGTTGACCCAAATGAAAGTTTTGTGCTATGTACAGATGCATGTAAGGAAGGAGTTAGGACTTGGGGGATTCCTCACGCAAAATGGACATGTCATTGGATATGAGTCCAGAAAGCTTAAGGAATATGAGAGGAACTATGCCACCCATGACTTAGAACTTGTTTCCCTTGTTCATGCCTTGAGGACGTGGAGGCATTATCTCATGGGAAGAAATTTGAATTAAGCACAGACCACATTGGCCTGAAGTATCTTTTTGAACAACCAAACTTGAATGCCAAGAAAACAAGATGGCTGGAATTTTTAAGTGAATATGACTTCGATATCAAGCATATCAAGGGAAAGGAGAATAAATTTGTTGATGCACTTAGTATAAGAGTGCATATCATGCATGCTACTACTATCAGTATGCATCAGTCAGACTTGAAGAGAAGAATTTTAGATGGCCTTGTTACAGACCAGCATTACCTACAGGTAAAGGAAAACTTATAGCAAGGATATGTAAAATAGAAAGTAAAGGGGTATGAGATAAAGGAAGAAGGTCTACTCATGCATAAAAATAGAATCTATGTTCCTAGTTCTGGAGAACTAAGGAATTTGGTACTGAAGAAAATGCATGATGTTCCTTATGATGGACATCTCGGTTACCAGAAAACAATTACAGTAGTAAGAAGCCAGTTCCTTTGGCTAGTAATGAAGAAGGATGTTATTGATTACATCTCTTGATGTATGGAATGTTAGAAGGTGAAGGCTAAGCATAGGCACCCAACAGGTTTGTTGCAGCCATTGCCAATCCCAGAGAAGAAATGGGAAGTGATCACCATGGATTTCATCACAGGATTACCCAAATCGAATAAGCAACATGATTCAATCATGGTGGTGGTTGAAAAATTAACAAAGGCTTCTCATTTTGTGCCTGTGAAGACAACGCATACAATGGCTAATATCACATAAATTTTCATGAAGGAAATTGCTAGGTTGGATGGGATACCTAGGACAATCATATTGGACAGAGATACGAAGTTTACCTTTAATTTATCAAGGGGATTGTTTAAAGGGTTTGGCACAAATATAAACTTTAGCACAACATATCATCCCCAGACAGATGGGAAAACAAAGAGGGTCAATCTAATAATTGAAGACATGCTGAGAATGTATGTGATGGAAAATTCATATAAGTGGGAAGATTACTTACACTTGGTTGACTTTGAATATAATAATGGGTATCAAGATTCATTGAGAATGAGCCCATTTTAAGACTTGTATGTTAGGAAATGCGATACTCTAGTAAGTTGGGACAACCCAACAGTTAGAGTGGTACTTGGGCCAGAGTTGCTCAAGGAAATGGAAGACCAGGTGGTCAAGATCAAGCAGAATTTAAAGGTAGCTCAGGATAGACAGAAAGTTTGTGCAGACAAGAACAAGACAACTAGAGAATTTAAAGTAGGGGAGCATGTACTTTTGAAAGTGAATCCCAAGAAATCTCTTTGAAATTGGGTAGTTGTACAAAGATGACAGCCAGATTCTATGGTCCATTTGAAATATTGGACAGAATAGGGTCAATTGCATACATGATTTCATTGCCTGCTTCCATGAATGTGCATAATGTATTTCATGTCTCTTTACTAAATAAATATGTACATGGTCCTAAACATGTTATTGATTGGCATCTGATTCAGGTAGAGACAGAGGGAGATTTTCAGTTTCAACCAATGCGGGTATTGGACAGAAAATTCAAAATGCTCCAGAATCGGGTTATAGAGATGGTAAAAGTTCAGTGGACCTGCTATAGTCCTAAAGATGCTACCTAGGAGCATGAATACGCCATGCAGGTAGAGTACCTGTAGATTTTTGAATAAATTTGAAATTTTGATCTATATTTTGTATATGCACTGAGGACAGTGCCAAAATAAGGGGGAAGGGATGTAACACCCTAGGTTTTGAACCCCCATTTTAAATAATGTATTGTTACAATACTGAAAGGCCAGAGTTCCCATACAATTATTAAAAGGCCAGTGTGCCCAAGACATGTAATGTTTTTTTATCATTATTAATAATAAATACATGGTTGGCTGCTAGACGAATAAGGACTAGAATTATAGGGGGCTATGATTCCACAAGAGAGGGGGCATGAGGGGCTAAGTGTTTAATCCTATTTTAATTACCACTTTTGCCTAAGGAAGGGGATTGGTTACGTGAGATTCTTGGGGAAGGCCAGGAGGTTCTTGATTCCCCACGAGAGATATTTAAATCCATCCCTGGTCTAATTGTGGGGTTGGTCGTTGGTCGTTGTCTCATCCTCTCCTTCCCTTCTGCATTTCGTACCATTGTTTTCCTCATGCCATTCCATGCACTCACTTACCCATCCATTGATCCATCCTCACTTACATCTTAGCTTGGTAAAGGGAAAGGAACTGTTGAGAATTAGCCATGAGATAGTTGGTTGTAATGGTAGCTGGTGCAATCCAGTCATGACTTGGGGCCTACATGTCTGATATGCATTGGCATGTGCCCTGTTTTTCTCACAACTGTGAGTCTGGAGAGTTCCAGCATTGAGATTATGGACCAGCTATGCTGGAGGCCCCAAAATAAAGAAGATGGGTTGTCTGAGGGACTGTATGGAAGAGAAGGGTGGAGGTCCATTCTCTTAGGTGGTATAGGCTGGGTAGAAGAGAGCTGGGTACTTGGATTATTGTGGGTGATGGGAAACTTGTGAGAGATTGAGAGCTTACTGGTTTAGGAACCCAAGTACACTATGGAACCGTCCTTGCGGATTCATAGCTCTGGCTCAGGGGTGACACTACTGTTGAGATTTGGAGTAGTGGTGTCTACGATTGGGTGGAACGTCCTTGGTCTGTAGCCAGTTGGTGTCACCCTTTTATAAATATAATTTCTCTATATTGTGATATTATTATCTGTGTATGACTGCATTTCACTGTGTATTTTAATTATCATTTAACTAAATCTTAGATTATGCATGCATGCTGGATATTGTTGTGCATGTCGCTAAATCTTGTAACTTATGCCTTCTTATTAATTAAAGAAGGTATCGGTAAGAGTACAAAGTCCAAGGGTGGGCTTGAAGGTAGCATGCCCTGGCCTGTGGGTAGCTAGGGATGTTACAAAATAGATCCCATTCATCGGATCTGGGTGCAAAGGACCAACAACCATTGGATCCAGGTAAGGTGCATGTCCCTTAACCTTTTGGAAGTGCACAGAGGGAAAACTTGCGAAGTCCCTAAGTTCTGAATCCAGTTGGAACTGTCCATCGCCAAGGTTGATAGGTGGTAGAAGATCCGAGAGTTTGAGGATTTGTACTTCGGAATATTACCAAAGGGAAGAAAGGAGGGAGTTGTTTTCCAAAATTGAGAAACGTGAAGTCCTGATTCACAAGAGGTGATCAGGACTGTTGGATCATGGAATACCATTGACCATTGATCTGACACTATTGGAAGTTCAGAGATCAGACCTCTAGAAAAATTGGTGAACTAATTTCTGAGTTTGCGAAGCACGAAGTCCCGAAGCACTTGGGAGTTGGGCCCCAGGTCATAGTTGGAGGTCACATCAATGGAGAATAGGGGAAGGAGCTAGCGCTCACTAGGATATAGTTCAAAATTTAGGAAGTTGGGAGAGTTGGGTGACTCACAACAGAATACCTGAAGTCACAAAGTGGTGAAGCACTTTTCGGTTAGAACCTTGGTCACAACTAGTGGTCACGTGGAGGGGCTTGTCAGAAAATAGGCTAGTGCTCAAACTTAGATATTTTGCAAGCGCGAAGGGGAAGTTCACGGGTACCATTAGATCCTCATTAGGAACTTGAAAGGGTCTACGTTTAGTTACAGAATGAGACCATCAAGGTCTCAGAGAGTTGTTTGGTTCCAGAATCAGAGATCCTTGACTGAGAAGTCGGGTTGGTTCCTCGACTATTCAAATTAGGAATCGTAGAAAGAGAGGATTTATTCTTGTAAGGAGAACGATTTATTTTTTTTATTTCTCACCCCATCATGGGTGTGTTACACTTATTTGAGAGGAATACAACCAAATATATGTTTGATGTCTTGGTAGGTTTATTCCAGATTACTAACATTAATAGGAATGTGGTATTAATAAATAAAATCATATCAATACAGATGTCTATATCTGACAATGTTACCAACTAATTCATGAGGATCACACAGGTGTGTGATCAACTTGCATCCATAGGGGAGAAAATGGAGGATGCAAATACTGTGAATATGGAATTGAATGGTATTCCCAAGTATTGGGAACCATTTTTCAAAGGTTTATATGCTCGGTAACATCTCCTAGATTGGGCGAGACTTTGGGATGATTTCATATAGGAAGAGACTCGAGAGGAGTCTAAAAATGACAAGAAGGGAGATGGAGAGGAGGAGAAATTGGCCCTTGTCAGTAAGACAAGAAAGGGAAAAATAAATGGTTCCAAGGGTAACAATGAGGAGTCAACCTCACTACCATATAATAAGGACTTGATTAAAATCAAGTGTTTTTTGTGCCACAAGTATGAACACTATGCATCATATGGTCCAGAGAAGAAGGGGCGAGGGAAGATGTAGAAAACAACATCAACAGAGACACAACAAGATGCATTTGTAGTGAAGTTTGAGAAGGAATAATAAATGTTCTCTTCCCTCTCTACCAACACAAACTCAAGGATTGCTTGGTAATTGGAAAATCGGTCTTCTCTTCATATGATAGGGAAATATGATTTGTTCACTAGATGGTTAGAGACAGACTCATATTTATAGGTGGAGCTTTGTATTCATGCCAAGTGTGGTGTAGAGGGAGTTAGGACAATGAGGTTTCAGATCAAGTCAAGAGGTTTTCTAGAGTTGGAAGATGTGTTGTCCCAAAGTTGAAGATGAATTTTCTATCAATATCATCTCTATAGGACAATGGTTTTGCAGTCTTGTTTCAGAGAGGAAAAGTACTCATACATTCAAAGGGATCTAATGCTGAAACAATAATCGACATTGGTTTTAGAGAGGGAAGGGTATATAGGTTGCAGGGAAAGTGTGTAAGATGATTGAAGGGGATATTGGATCATGATTGATGTCAGTGAGAAAGGAAAAGTTGTAGGAGGATCCAAAGCGTGAATAGGCGAAGGATGAGAAGAGGTCACATACTTTCAGTCTAAGGAGTCAACCTTCAAATGGAAAGAGGGAGTTATCCCCTTCTATTCCTATTACGAGACCAAGTTCGTACAATATGACATTGATGGATGCTCAGGAGCGGGAGGATCCTAGGATAACATTGAGGGAGAGCAGGCCTTCGATGAAGTTTCTAAATTTCATGGCACTAATATGTAGCATGATCGATTTCAAGACTTCAAGTATTCACGAAGTAGCTGACCAACAAGGTTGGAGTGGTGCCAGTGTGCAGAATGATGTGTATGACATTGTGTCAGGATCAAAGGGAGAATGAATTCCATGTGTCTCTTCAAGAAATACCTTCCTCGCTAAAAGGGAGTGTTGATGTTTGGTAGCATCAAATAATTATTTCTTGCATAGGTCTATGTGTCTAGAAGCATGGAAATCATCCAAAGCATTATATCCTTGACTTTACTTTAATAAAAGGAGTTATTAAAGTAAAGTTCTTTTATTAATGAGTTGATTTTTATTTAATGAAAATATTTCATTATCATTAATGAATTAAACAATATCCTTTAATCTCAAGAGAGGTGAAAATTAATCTCAACTGTCAATCACTTTGGAGATTAGGGTTAGGTCATATTTCAATCTTATAAAAGAGAGGCTAGGGTGAAGAAAGAAAAAACATGATACACTTAATATATTGATCGAGAGAGATTGATTTGACATTGAGAGTATTAGATCATGAAATAATGTGATTCAAAGAGATTTTGGACAGGTGGAGAAGGACTTTCGTTTAGAAATCTAGGCCAAAGGAAGAGAGAGAACAATAGTACAACAAAAGGATTAACCACCGCGGATAGTGTGGGTATTCTAGAGTAGGCCGCACAATCAGTGCGAGTTTCATCATTACAAACACGCATATAGTGTAGGACAATGTGGGTATCAACATAACAACCATGCTATTATTGTACAAGATCATACAACAAGTTTTGCACCAGACCATCCAGTCAGGGTTTTATGTACTTTGTCTCTTTTATATTTGGACCATTTTCCCAGTAAGGGACCCCTTGTAAGATTTTAATTTATTTGAATGATAATCTTAGTTAATGGAAATAATATATTTGTTTATTGTGTTTGATATTTTTTGTTTCCATTATTACTTATGCTATCTTTATTTGAGTTAAATAGTCCAATAATGTATTTTTGTTTTGTGAGTTTCTAATCTGATTTGGAGTAAGGAAATCACTAGATAACAAGATACCTGGGTGTTGGAGTAAGGATTTCAACAACTTGGATAACATTCCCATTATTTTGGAAATATATTTTATATGGGAAAAAAACCCTAACCCATTCAAACTCAACCTAGATTGATTGGAAGATAAATCCTTTCATGTTATGATTAAGGACTGGTGGAGACATTTTAACCCATCCTCCCAAGAATCGCCTCCTCTATAGTTCCAATCAAACCTTAAAAGAGCAAAGTCAACTACTATTACTTTTTCCAAACAAAAACAAAAGAGGGGAAACACATCTAAGGGATTTGGAGACAAAAATCGAGTGTTGTTACCAAGGTGAGGGTCAAGGTTTATTGACTAATCAGTAGAAGGAGGAAATAAAATGACTGGAGGAAAATAGGAGGAAGATTATTTTAAACAAAGAAAAGGAATGGAGAATAAAAATTAGATCCAACTGGCTTCAAGAAGGAGATGAAAACACAAAGTTCCTCCACTAGTATGAAAACAAAAGAAATTATATAAACACAATTTGGGGAATTGATAGGAAAAATGAGACTAGATATAACTCATTCTATGATATTTTTGAAGAGGTATTACACTACTTTAATACTCTATTCAAGGAATATTCTAGAGAAACCATAGAGACCATTTAAAAAGTAGCTATCCATTTTCCTCTTTTCATTGATATGAAGGGAAACAAGAATCTTATGGCTGAAATATCCAAAGAGGAACTTCTTGGAATTCTCCACAGTTTTTAGAAGGATAAAAGACCTGTTCTAGATGGCCTCTTTGTGGAGTTTTACCTGGCCTACTTTGACACTCTTGGGAATGATCTACTTAAGGTAGTTGAATATTCAAGATATATAGGAAAAATTTAGTCACTTTAAATTCTAATTTCATAGCGTTGATCCCAAAAGAAGAAAATCCCTCCAACTTTGATCAATATAGGCCCATTTCACTTTGAAACAACATATATAAAATTATTTCAAATTTGATTGCAAGAACATTGAAGGACACCCTCTTCAACCACATATCCCCTAAACAACTTAGTTTTCTCAAGGGGAGACAGATTAACGAGGCTATTGGATTAGCACCAGATGGACTACATTCCATCAGAGTGGGAAATCATAAAGATCTCACATAAAAAGTGGACTTATCCAATGATTTCAATCGGGTAATCTAGATTTATATCAAACTTATTCTCATTAACTTCAATTTTTCCACTTTTTCATCAATTGGGTGCTCAAATATATAAATTATACATCATTTTACTTACTCATAAATGGATCAATAACTCCTTTATTTCAAGAAAAAAGAGTAATAAGAAAAGGATACCCCCTTTCTCCCCTACTCTTCCTCTTGGTTGTTGAGGGACTTAGCAGAATTTTGAAGGAATCCATTTCTATGGGACGGATAAAAGGTATATTTGTAGTTCATTATTGCACTATCTCTCATCTCCTTTATGTAGATGACATTTTAATATTTTTCAAGGGAAATTTTAGATTAGTGGAGCATTTAAATGAACTCCTAAATATTTTCTTCAAGCCCACTGGGATGTTGATTAACAAGGAAAAATATTCCCTTTTAACTTGGGATCTTAGTGAGCAGGAAAGAGATCAATTCTCACATTTACTCTCTTTTGTTTTCAGGATAGGGAGATAGGCTCTAGGTTAAAGTACTTGGGATTATTCCTCAAATCCAATGATTATAGGAAAAAGGACTTGCTATGGCTTCTTTCAAAACTAGAAAACAAATTCAAATCTTGGTGTAATAAATGGCCCTCTAGAGCAGGGAAAATGGTACTTGTCAAGTTTGTTCTACAATCCATTTCGGTCTACTAGACCTCCCTGGCTTGGATTCCTAGAGGTATCTTGGGTAAAATAATACAATTATCCTTTATCTTTATTTGGTCTAGGAGTGTTGAAAAGAAGAGAATGGTATTATCCTCCTAGAATAATCTTAACATTCTAAAATTTATGGTTGGTTGATATTTTAAAAACATTTTTCACTTTTCAAAATATTTGGAAGCAAAAACTACGTGGGAAATGATTCAAGGTGAAATTATATAGGCACAAGTCATAGAGGAAAAACACTTCCCACGTGACTCAGTGGTGGATTGAACCAAGAATCATCCTAAGAAGGTGCAAAATGGTTTTGTCATTTGGAAAGGCATTCTAAATGCATTCCCTCTAATAGGAAAATGGTTGATTTGGAAAATTTGAAATGGGAGTAAGGTTATTTTAGGAAAATATCCTTGGATAGGATGTAATGAGAAGTTTTTCCTTCTTGACAACATGGTCCATGTCCTTAATGAGGGGGATTTATTCTATCTAGGCCAATTCATGAGAAGGACTACATCACTTGCCAAGTAAGGTGGATGTCTTGGCAAGAACTAGGACTCACAGATGACTATGCTCCCTCTTGGAATAATTACATCAAGGATATACATAAAACATTATTTCCTTTTACAAATAAGGAATATTATCTTATATGGTCCCCAAACCCCACTGGAGGATATGTACCAAGGTTAGGTTACATGGTACTCTCCTAGGAAAATAGAGTTAATCCTCCACCATGGTGGGGGAAGAAACTATGGAAGCTTAAATGCCCAAAAAAGGCCAAATTTTTGTGTGGCTATTGTTTCAAAATAAGGCACTCACATGGGATAAACTGCAATGAATGAAGTTTCAGGGCCTGAGTAGATGATGTATTTGTAGACAATATTTGGAAACAAATTATCACCTTTTAATCAATTGCAAATTCTCTTTGGAATTTTGGACTAAGATTAAGAAGGAAAAAATTATCTCTTGTGCTTGAGGATGAGACACCATTGAAGTAGCACTAAATTCTTGGTTGAGAAGCTAGGATACAAGAAATAATAAGTCCCTACCTCTCATTGTAGCATGGGGGATTTGTATTGCTAGGAATCACTCTATTTTTTAGGATGGGGAAACCATTTCTCTACAATGCACTCTCCAAAGCATATCCATATTATTATATTTTCCACATAGTTCCAAAATATTTGATCCAACCACTCATCAAGAGATTTGAAACCAAAAATATGTTCCTTGGGGATTTTTTGATGCAGCCTCTTAAGGATAACCCCCCCCCTGGAGGGGCAGGTGGAAATATCCATATCTCAAATGATAAATCTATATCCTTTTCATCTAGCATTGGAAATTAGACTAATAATTTATGTGAGCTAATGGAACTTAAATTTACTCTTCATATAGCATATGAAAAATGCTTGCATCACACACACACACACAAACTCCTTTATGGTCATAAATTGGTTGAAAGGGGATTATATGTTTCATAATTACACTCTTATTTATTTATTCTACGATGTCAAAAGCATATTGAACCACTTCCCACATGTCACTTTTGATCATGTGTATAGGCATAGAAACCAAGAAGCAAGAAACCTCTCAAAGGATGGACTAACATTAATGGACTTAGGCCTATGGAAAATCAAGAAAAAAACCATGATGGTCTCTTATAATAGTTTCATGACTTGTGTCTTATTTAATGAATAAGTTTTCAAACTTAATAATACTTTGTTGATATGATAGTTCCTTTTGGAGGCTAAACATAANAAAAAAAAAAAAAAAAAAAATTGGTATATATATTGAACTATTATACATGGTACTCTACAGCTCCGTTTTTTAACTGATAGTTAGGTTTTGGTTTCTTTTTGGTAGTTCTCATGGACTGAAGGTTCTGATAATGTCCTATAGAAATATAATGTATGAATGTAATTTTTTTCCTCTTGCAAAAATAAAATTACTAGAATTTTTCCTTGGAGAAAATAATGATGTGATCAAAGAAGATGATGTGTGATTTAGAATATGGAAAATAAAGAATGTTGCATACATAGTTTCATAATATTGAATAGGCTTTGAGGTTGTAGCCTTGTTGTGAGGGGGAGAATTGCAACACCCTGTGGTGCATGCATTTACTATGTGATATTTCATTTGTATGTAATGGTACATGTTTTTTAGTATGGATGATTGCCTCTTCACTGATTATTTCTAGTCAATGGTTATGAGTATCATCCTTCATGGATAATGGTTTATTTTTTCCTTGGTGGCTAGATGTTGATGAATTGTATCTTAGTATCATATCTTGTGTTCTTATCAATAATTACTATTAATATTTTATATTATGTGTTAGCTACCCTTTGGCTAGACTTTGTGAGTTTATAGTGGAACTCATCTTTCCAAGATGATCCATTGTTTGATAAGATTCATGTGTGACTTGATGATTATACTTTTAATGGATTATCATTATTTGATGTGTTATATGTGCACTTAGTCATGATGATGTCCCTTATTTATATTTTATGGTGTCTTCACTGTGCATGTGTTCTACAAGTACTAATCTTTTAGTCAACTAATAGGAGATGGTGGTATTGGACTCACCATTCCCTTTATGCTTGATTCTATGGATGATTAAATATGATAAACCTAGACACCTAGGATATTGTCTAGATTATGATAGGCATTGATGTTTCTTTGATTGATGATTTAGTTAACATCAAATGTCCTTGACAATGACCATGTAACATTGGTAATTCTTGGATAATGATTTTAATGATTATTCCTTAATGGTATGGTTGATATTATATGCATTTGTTGTTTAACATGGATATTGTTGATTCTCTACATAATTATGATGATATTTCATGAAGCAATGATATTCTAAATTAATTATCACTATTATTGATTACCATCAATGATTACTTAATATTATAATATGATTGATGATATATATACATGTGGTGTATGCCTTGTCATTGATATATTTCATATTATGGTGAGATTGATTATGTTGATGATGTTGTATATGAATTGGTATCTTGGATGGAATATAGGTTGATATCTTGGTGGAAAACATGGAAATACTCTCAAGCGAAGGATCGTGAGTCAATGAGGATGACTATCATATCCTAGTTCCTAAGAATCCTAGGAAGTGGGAAAACAATTGTGAAAATGACCTCCAAAGTTAACTTGAATAAAAATGCAAAAGGGGAGTGACTATAACTTACTTTTACCTTTTTTCTTGACACTTATAAATTCACCCTCAAGCCCAAATTCCCTTTTGCATGAGAAAGGGTAATGAAAAGAGACAAATATTGAGAATATGTTACATTGAGATAGATTACAAAAGAGGTTTCCTATCCATTATTAAGGCTGGCTAGCTCATGAGGAAATGGTATGTGGTTTGATTACTGTTATGTTAAAACTTATGATTTTGGTATTTTTCACTTAGTTGATTAGAATTTTTAGTTTCTCTAACATGTTATGTGTGGACTAAGGGGATGGGATTGTGCCTGCAGATTGAAGGGGTGCTTAAGATCATTTTGTGCTTATCTTCTTGTACCATTTTTTGGGCCCAATTTCTATGACACCATTAAAAAGTGTGATTGCAAACACCAAGGATTAGAGGTGGTGGTTTTTGGGTGCTTTTGGTCTACACTTGAATGTGTTCCATTCTTCTTAATGTTGGTCATTTTTATACCTAGGGTTCGTCCAGATTTGTCCAACAAAAGACCCAAAACACTAGCATATCAATCCTTGTCCAAGGTTAAGGAAGGTCTCACCTAAGATGTAGAGGGGATCATGGAGACCATAAGGTATTGTTATAGAGATGAAGGTTTAAACATATGAAACATCAATGGAATTACCATCCATATAGCTCATGTCTGATAAACTATGAGGAATAAGAATTAAAACGATACACACACATGTTCAACTCATACACAATAGACACAAAATGTATTAGAACCATTGTATATTTATTACTAGAAGCATTTCATCATATCCAATATAAACATTGTGTAGGAAAGACACATATGAAAGCCATAGAACTTTGTATCTTTGTTATATAAACTCTCAGAATTATAACATGTTGCACAATGCACCTTTGCTCAAAACTCAAACATAGATTAAATAAATAACTATATTCAAAGAATTACAAAAATACAACAGGGTCGTAGTGATCTCGACATTGATATCTATGATAACTTAGAAAAATATCTAATTGAATGACTATATAACCCTATTTCTGATGTTAGGTCTTCCTTTTATAGTTTTTTCTGTTGGGGAGATTTATCTCTTTTCTGTTTTTCTCCACTTGATTATATGATAAAAATGCCTCGCACGCTTTTGGTGTATGTCAGCGCTCCACATAGACTTCTTATATCAAGGGAAATATTAACTACCTGGCCAACTCATTCTCTAGCCTTCCCCTGTCTTGGTATGTTGTCGGAAGTAATCGTTTGGAAATCTTTCTTGATGATTCTTCTTGATTCTGGCAGGCATTTCCTTAGTTTCCTATGCAGTTAAAAAAAATCAGATTGATGCGCACTTGGTATTATTTTAGAATGGCGTGTGACTGAAAAAACTCATTCTGGTGTGCACTCTATGCCATTTCTCTCACATTTCCTTAGGTGCATGTAAAATCATCGAATGAGCATGCACAACTTTGTTTGTTCACACCCGCAAAAATTAACCAAACATTTTGGGTGCCAACAGGCCCCCGCCATTATCATCTAACACATCCTCGATCCAACTTCTTTATGTAATGATCTTGGCTACAAATGATACAGTCTATTTGAATTCCTCCTCGAAGTCCTTATATTGGAGCTCAAGCTCCTTGAGTTGGCGTTGAATATATTTGGTAAGTTGAATAGCTTCCTCGACGTTGATGGTTGTGATGTGGGGTCTGTTTGGATCTTTGATGTTGAGTTGTTTGACAAGGGGACCAACAACAACTTGTATGTCTGAAATATAAGTATACCAATCCATATCCTTGTTGACCTTCAAAGTAATCAATTCTCCCATATGTTGTTTCTCATCCCTTGCTGAAGTGATCTCCTTTGTTCGTGTGGCAATGAAATGCATTGCAAGAATGCGCACTTTGAGAAGAAATAAACCCATGTCTCTCTTTTGTTTTGTGACCTCAGACTCTAATGTGCAAGTTCGATCATAGAGAGTTGTGAGCTCCAAAGGGATCTGTAAATATGTTGATTAAGGTTGGTTGTCATTGATGTCAACCCTTGAAGAAAGACCCGTAGCACAAAGGTTTGGGTAATGGACCCAATAATTGTTTGATGTAAATATGACTCATTATTGTTTTTCCATTGTTGATAAGAAGTAAATATGGATGAACTCTAAAGTGGTCCCCTTATGGTGAAAGCCCTCACGGGAAGATGCTTTGTGGAGTAAGAGAACCCATGCTTAATTGTGGAATA
>SNQJ01S0013217.1:521915-534816 GCA_010110895.2 Picea sitchensis | reverse complement strand
CTTCCCTGGGTTGATAATTTATGTTTCACTTAGTTGTTTAAAATTAATTAAGCAATTATAGTGACCAACAGTCTTATGATCAATTCCCTTGAAACACTGGTAATCTTATCATTGGATACACACTTGACATTATCAAATGTGTTGTACCTGCTCCGTCGATACTACTATCTATGTATTGTTGTTTAGACTTGAACTCCCACTGGTGTTGCTACTAGTACTTCCACTTGTACCACTACCTGCATTGCTTCTAGTACTTCCACTTGTACCATCACCTCTATTCTAATTTCCTATATTCCTTTGGCCATTAGTCCCTGGTTCTCTAAACAACTCTTTCTTTGTTGATGTGTTAATCATACATGGGGTTGTAGGTTCTACACTGATTTGGATCTGGATAGGGGTACCTTCTTCCTCATTATATCTCACTCCTCTATTATCTCTTTCATATTTGGTGAAAATCATTTCTTCAATGTTATCCATAGCACATAGATCCTCTACCTCTTCCTCATTACTCTCCAATCCTTCCCTCTCGGCTACTTATCTTTTCTTCCTATTGATATTATATTGGTAGGGTCTACCACTGGACGTCGTTCCTTCCTTCTGCATAATTTCCTAGATATCCTCTTGATCCATCATAATGGGATATTTCTCTTTACTACGATATCCTCTATCCATTTCCCCCTCCATATCATACCTTCCTCAGTGTTTCCCCTAAATCCCCCATGCACGCAAGATAGTTTAGCTATCTAATTCCATAGTTAATACCCCTTTATCATGCAACAATATTTTGATTGAAGTGTACAACGACCTGATGTACCTTCCCCTTAGGCCCTTAAGAAACTCTTGTTCTACTACACTATAAGACTTTGATGTATCCACTGCAAACTTAGTGTTATACCCCACTAGAATATTGTCTAGACAAAAATCTACTGCATGCATGAATTTGTTATTCACCCTCTTCAACTGTGCGATATTCTCTTATGTCCACTCCATTGATCTAACTATATTCATTGGATGGGTATCTTTCAACCGAATTATCCACTCTTGCAATAGCGTGGGAAACTCAATAAATAAACTATTGTGTATTTAGTTGAATATGTATCTCTCCAAGTACTGTCTTGGCTTAAAACTAGGGCTCCTATTATCTTTGTTGAAAAACTCTAGTTCCTGAACCATCAGCCATCTTTCAATCTCCTCTTTTGTGGGATTCCAACCTACAAAAATTACCTTTCTTAAGACCTTGCGCTATACTTTGTGATACATCCATGTCGATCTAATATTATTCATTCCAACCGAAAACAAAACCATTTTTGGCTGCTTTGGGATGACCTGGGTTCTAACTATAGGATTACTAACAACCGTTCGACCATCGACCCTTTTGGATACCAGAAAGAAACAAAGTGCACTGTGCAGTCTCACCCAATATGGATTCAATGGGTGGCCACAAGACTCAGATGTCTGTAACCATGGGATGGGATGTGTATCTCTCTTAGGAACATTATATCTATTCATCGAATGACTCATGAACCCTCCTTTATTCAGCTAGCCCTAACAGGACCTTAGCTCAGACCAGTGCTTTAACTATTCCCACAGACTTTATTGACCATTATAACAACATATACCAAATAAAATAGATTCATCTACTACAACAAAATATTCAGATATAAATACTAACTATGAAATTCATTGATTCAGTGTTCTTCTATAGAGTTCATCAGTTCCTCCTTAGTGCACAATATTATTTCTTTTACTATTCTAACATGTTCATCATAAAACTTATTAAGCAAATATAATCAAACAGATTGCACTCATATGCACATAACCTAGATATATCGTGGTTCACCCCCTCCTAGACTACATCCACAAATATATGTTGTTTTGGCTCTTTATTCATGTTCATGCAAAATCTAGTGTTGCGCACTGTACAATTCTTCCGCCATTACATTCGATCTCCACAGATCATGACATTCCTCACAGAACTCAGAACATCTAAACAAAACCTCCTAGCCAACTAAGGGACATCAGAACTAACTCAACAACCAACACTTTTTACAGTCCTAATACATTCTACTTATACCAAAAATGGGCAAAGCCCTTACAAAAACCTGAACCCTAAGCAGATTAGGTTTGTCCACTTTCTAACATCTCAATCTCGGTTGGTCCTCGATCCAACCGTTCTCCAAGTCAGTGCTTTTCTTCTTTCCAATTTCTTTGTAATAGTTTGTCCACTTTGTAACTACTTTTCTCAGTGCTTCTTTTCCTCTTTTTTTGGCGTGCTCCCTATTCTCCTCTATTTTTGGTGCTTTCCTTATTTTTCGGCGTTGCTTTGATTCTTTCCCAAAAGTGTCCTGTGCCAAAAGTGATTGTTTTAAACCATACAGGGAATTTTTTAGCTTGCATACCATCTCCTTCTTTCCCTTCACAACAAATCCTTATGGTTGCTTCATATATATTTCTTCTTCTAGATCCCCATGTAGGAATTATGTCTTCACATCCATCTGTTCTAGTTCAAAATAAAATGTAGCAACAAAAGATAACATAAATCTTATAGAAGTTAACTTGGCAATAAGAGAAAAAATCTCACCAAAGTCAATTCCCTCAACCTGAGAATAACCCTTTGCTAGTAATCGATCTTTGTATTTCTTCACTTTTCCTTCTGCATTCAACTTCTTTTTAAATACCCATTTGTTGCCAATGGTATTTCTTCTAGTTGGCAACTCCACTAGATCTCAAGCCTCATTCTTATCCAAGGCTTCCATTTCTTCATCCGTGGCCTTTTTCTAGAGATTTCCATCCTCTGAATCAACTGCCTCCTTGCCAGTTCTAGGATCATCATTAGTAATAGACAAAACAAAATTTGAATGAAAATTATATGGAGTATACCTTTCTAGTAGCCTTCTTTCTCAAACTGATATCCTCAATATTGGATTATGAGGATCTTGTTATTCAGATTCATGTTCTTTTGTATATTCTGATTCATCATCATTTAAATAAAACTCTATTTTCTTTGGTTCTTCCTTACTTGGTAGGACTTCCTATTTAACAAAATCCTTCATTTCTGTAAATACCACATCTCAGCTATAAAAAACCTTCTTAGTTTCTGGGTTCCAAAGCTTATAATCTTTGAGACCATATTTATACCCAATAAAGATACACTTTTAAACATTGTTATATAGCTTACTCTTGTTTTCCTTTGGATCATGAACATAGGCCTCACATCCAAATACCTTGAGATGTGTGAGAGAAGGTTTCTTACCAGTTCATACCTCTTGTGGAGTATTTCCATCTAGTGCTAATGAGGGAGATTTGTTGACCAAGTAACATGCAATACCCACTACCTTTGCTGAGAACTTGGCACCACTGAGCATGCCCCTTGATTTTTCCATTAACGTCATGTTCATCGTTTCTGCAACTCCATTCTGTTGAGGTGTATATGGAGTAGTCTTCTGCCTTTCGATACAACACTTCTTACATAATTATTCAAATTCATTCCCGCAAAACTCTTTGCCATTATTTGTCCTCAACACCTTAATTATTTTCTCTTTTTGATTCTCAACAAGAGCCTTAAACTCTTTAAACCTGTCAAAGACTTCATATTTATTCCTGAGGAAATATATCCAAGTATTCCTAGAGAAGTCATCTATAAATGAAACATAGTATACAAATTTTTCCAATGATGGAACTGACATAGGTCCAAACACATCACTGTGAACTAGGTGTAAAATTCCTTCTTCCCTCATTGCACTAGAGGGGAATCTTACCCAATTCTACTTCCCATATACACAATGTTCACAGAAATAAAAATCAAGAGATAAGTTATACATACCTTCAACCATACCTTTACCATGTAGTAGTCAAAGATCCTTCTCTCCGATATGCCCCAGTCTTTGATGTCACAGCGCAACCTTTTCTCCAGAGACTTTAGGAGTTCTTTCTTCTTCAACTCCAATATTAGGAACAATAGCACTATTACACCCATCACTAATATTTCTTTCTTCCAACTTATACAAAGTTCCAAACTAAACTCCCTTCAACAACACCATTTCTCCTTGAACCATCCTGCAAGTTTCCTTTTCAAATATTGCTTTAACCCTTGCATTGTTTATTTTTATAACAAAAATCAAATTTCTAGCCAATCCTAGGATGTGAAGAACACTAGGTAGTGTTATAATCCTTCCATATATTATCCTCAACCTGAATTTTCCTCGACCTATGATTCTGGTTATCGAGTCATCAACTAGGGAAAAATTACCTCCATCATACCTTTCATATTTATAAAACCACTCCCTATGGGAAGTCATATGAAAGGATGAACCTGATTCAACCAATCATGCCTCATGATCTGCATGTGTGCTTGAAGAAGCCAAGTACACATCCCCTCCTTTGTCCTTGGATTTATTTTCTTCTGTAGAAGGAGTTCTTCATATCCCTTATTTTTCTCAACTTTGGATCTACACTTCTCATTATAGTGCCCTTCTTTTCCACATCTCCAACATACCTTTACAAAATTTCTAGGAGACTTAGATCTTCCCTTAGACTTAGATATCCCACTTGAGGACTTAGATCTATTTCTTATCTGGGAGCATCCTCTTGTAAATAATGCATTTGTGCTATGTCCTTCCATGTTCTTCCATCTCATCTCCTCCATTAACAAGGATGAGACCACTTCATTAAACTTCAAGGAAGTTGTATTACTACCTATGGCCACAACCATACTATCCCATGATTCTGGTGAAGACCACAGTAAACTGATACACTTATCGTCATATGAAATTTTAATCTCAACAGATACTAACTGACTTACCACAGTATTGAAGGCGTTCAAATGCTCTGCCACCGAGTCTCCATCTCTCATCCTTAGGTTATACAACTTCTTTCTCAGGAATAGTTTATTTACTAGGGACTTCGACTGATACAATTTCCCCAACTTATGCTATAAATATTTGGATGTAGCTTCCTTTGACACATTCAATAATATTGAATCTGAGATACAGTCAGATTGTGCTCTTCGCCTTCCAATCCAACTTTCTATAGTAATATATTGAAGCTCCTATAGGTGCAGTACCTGGATCCACCGAGATCCATTGATTTCTATCCACCAATAGATCTTCCATCTTGAGCTTCCACAACTCAAAATGTTTCCCATTAAACTTCTCGATCTCCATTTTTGAACTGCTTGCCATTTCTTTTCACCTGAAAAATCAATACCACAAATCTCCCACTGTAACAAGGCTTATCACAGTCTTGAGCCAAACCCTTGACCACAAATGTATATTTTAACCTTGTACAATTATTTACTATAAACATATTTTCAGTAAAAGAACAAAAAATATACAATGGAAAATACAAACATTACACAAAGATTTTTCCCTGGAAACCTAAACTAGGAAAACCAACATATTCTATATTCATTCATTGTGATACATTGTTTACAATACAATATACATATAGGAGCCAGTGACATCCAAAACTATAACCCAATGACCTATATTAGTTAACAAACCTAATACCTTAACCAGAAATAGAAAACCATTGGCAAAAACCAGGTGCTGAAAAACCTCCCAATAATGGACACGAAAAATGATGTAAAAATGTGACACATTTCCTGAGGATTTTTTTTTATTGGGGGAACTGTCCTTGAACCCCCACAAAGGGGGGGTATCTAGCCCCTTCAAACCCCAAAGGGGGATTCTAGCACCCCCCCACAAACCCCCTTGCATGCCCGACAGAGTGTGACAACTACTAGAGCTAGTCGTGCAAATAATATAACACATAGACAACATATATAACACATAAATGTACATAGATATTGCAAGAGAGACAATAATATAATAGAGATATATTGGATATATAACAAGAGGTACATATATATAGTGATACACAATTTATATTAATGAGTGAAGTGTACAAAGGATCTAGATTTTATGAGTAGAACGAAATGAATACAGGTTATTAACAGGTACTTAACACAAAATAACAGAGATACAGTAAAACTGGTTTTCTATTCAATAAGGAAATAAACTGAAAACTGTAAAATGCAGCAGAAACAAGCTTGCTGGAATGGTGGTGGCTTATCTCTGAGAAGAGATGTGACGACTACGATCATTCACAAGAATATGATTACAATCAGGCTCTGAAAGTCGTTTTACAATAAACAAGAATGTCAAAAACCCTATACATCCAAAAACCTAACCCTAGGAGATGAAGCGCCAAAATTCATGTGGGCCCCGTTTGGGTAAGTTAGTACATTAACTTCCCTGGGTCGTAACTTTTGCATACAATCTCTATTTTAGGCGTATGATAGCCCGTTGGAAAGGTATCATAGAGGAGATTAATTTTGGGGCCTAAATCATTTTGTAGTTGATCATTGAGAATCTCTATCCCAAAAACCTTCATTTAGGCCCTCAAAATGGCCCCAGAAGTTAAAACTACTAAAAATAGTAAATTGCCAAAATTGCCAGAAAACTGTTTTGAGCCAGTTGGAAAATGTGGGTGGCCACCGATATAAAAATGGATCAGTCCTCTCTCATTAGGAATAAATGGTCTCCATTTCATTGAGGTCCCCCATCTAATGAGGAAATGTCTGTTGAATTTGGCCCCGGGTGAGCCACTTTCCTTGGTACAGGAGCTGCCTTGCTTTGACGACTCGATAAAGATGGATCCTTTGCTGTCGAGTGCTCTTGATCTGTGTGTCCACAATTTTATCATTGGATTCCTATTGTATGCATTCGAGGTTGATCTCTATTGGTGTTATCTTTTCTTCTACTTCTGAGGTGTCCAATAATGGTGGGAAATAAGGGCGAAGGAGATCCATGTTTAACCTTGGGTGCAGGCCAAGGAAAGGAGGAATGTTCAGCTGAAAAGAATTATCCCCCATGGCCTTGGTGATGGTGTACGACCCACAACGGAGTGGTCGAAGCTTCTGATGGGGTCCTGTAAGGCATTCTTTCTGCAAGTGCAACCAAACTTTGTCGCCCACCTGAAAATGATGTGGCACCCGATGTTGATCATGGCGTTGTTTGTACTTGTCATTAGAATTTTGTAGGATAGATTGAACCTATTGGCGAATGTGTTGGATCCACTCAATAAACTGAGTGGATTTTTCAGCTTCAGTTGGAGCAGGAGATGAGTCGGTCAAGGTGACCGCAAGGGGAAGTGCAATATCTATGGGACCCAATGGTTGGAATCCCAACTCTACCTGAAAGGGGTTGTGGCCGGTTGAGCTATGCAGGGCTCGTTTGTAGCTATGTTGTACATAAGGAAGGATCTCATTCCATGTGCGAGGGTGTTGTGAATTATAAATGCAAAGGATATGCACAATCATTCGATTTACGATCTCGGTTTGGCCATCTATCTGAGGGTGGAAGGCCATGGATTTGGTGAGCTTAGTGTCTAGTAGTGACCAGAGGCTTGACCAAAATGTGTTGAGAAATCGACTGTCCTAATCTAAGAAAATGGTTTGTGGGATTCCAAAATGTACCTAAACTCGTTCAAAGAAGATCTTGGCAGTGGCCTCTGTTGTGATGTTCTTCTTGCAGGCAACCAAAATCGCCATCTTAGAAAAGTGAACAACAACCACAAACACAGTAGTTTCCCCGCTTGGTGGACGGGAGGCCTGACATGTAGTCCATTGAGATGGATTACCATGGTCTGTTAGGAGTAGGAAGAGGGGTGTACAGGACCTATTTCTTAGTCTTGAGTTTGGAAATCATGCAGGCAGTGCAGGACCTGATATACTTTTTGACCTCTTGTCGAAGTTTCAACCAGTAGAAATGTTTCTGTAGCATCGTCACTGTCTTTTTGATGCCAAAGTGTCCTGCCACCCAACTGTAGTGGGCTTCCCAGATCAAATTCTCTTTCTCTCTTGATGGAATACAGATATGGCCCAGACAACACAACAATCCATCCTGAAGATGGAAATTATCGACAACTTTGTTTCCCCCAACATTTGGTAGGTGGTGGAGAAGTTCGAGTCTATCTCATAGAGTTGGGGCCATTGATAGGTCTCATGGCCGCAATATTATAGCATCATGGTGAGTCCCGCAACTGGCAGCCTACTAAGGCAATCGACGACGTGATTGGTGCTTCCTATTTTATACTTGATGTTGAGGTGGAATTGCTGCAAGTATGTGGACCACTTTTGATGGCGTTCATTTTATAATTTTCTTTGTGTCTGCATGAACTGTAGTGGCTTATGATCAGTGTGGATGAATGTCTCCTTCCCAAGAATGTAGTGTCTCCACTGGCGACAGGCTTGCACAATGGAGTACATTTCTTTGTCATAAGTAGGGTACTTACGGACAACATCTTATAGTGTCTCACTATGATAGGACACGAGGTGGCCGTGCTGAGTGAGAACGATGCCCACAACATAGTCGGAAGCATCTGTCTCGATCTCAAAGGGCTACTATAGGTCTAGGAGTGAAAGTACTAGGGATGACCACAAGAGTTGCTTCAAATCATCGAACGCTTTTTTTGGGGACCGACCCCACACAAATTTTTCTTTACCACCACCCCTGGTTATTTGGTTGAGGGCCCATGCAATATGGGAGAATCCCAACACGAACCTGCGGTAGAAATTGGCAAGGCCCATGAAGCTCTGGAGATCAGTGCGTGTGGTTGGGGCTGGCCAGTCATGGATGAATTGGATCTTGGTTGGATCCACATGTACACCATGCTTATCAATGATGTAGCCCAGGTAATGGACCCTGCCCATGCCAAAGGAGCATTTTTCCAAGTTTGTGTATAGCTTGTGCTGTTACAGGGTGTGCAAAACCTATTGAATATGCTGCAAGTGTTCGTCCCAAGTCTTGTTGTAAATGAGAATGTCATCCAGATACACCACTACAAAATTATTGTTGAATGGTCGAAGGATATCATCCATCAACCTCATGAAAGTAGTTGGCTCATTTTTTAGACCAAAGGGCATGACCAACCATTCAAAAAGGCCTTGATTTGACTTGAAGGCGGTCTGCCATACATCTATCTGGTCTATCAAGACATGGTGGTATCTAGACTTGAGATCAATCTTACTGAAGTATTTGGCCCGAGTGATTTGATCAAGGAGGTCGTTGATTCAGGGAATCAGGTACCAGTTTCTAACTGTGATTTTATTTAGAGAACGATAATCAATGCAGAGTTGCCAGGTTCCATCTTTCTTCTACACTAGCACGATTGGGCTCCTGCAAGGTGATGATATGGGATGTATGTGACCCTTGTGGAGTAGTTCTTAGATATGTCACTTGATCTCCTCATTCTATAATAGAGAGTGATGATAGACTGGCCCATTGGGTAGCATTGCGCTGGGAGTCAAATCGATGGGGTGCTTGACCTGACAGTGCAGAGGTACCCTGGTAGGTGAGGAGAAGATATCTGAGTATTATTCCACGACCTTATCTACTTGCTTCTATTGTGTGGGAAGGTCGGTCGTAGAGCCCCTGGATGTGGTTGTGATCTTTCTCTTATTCTGAGAGAAAATCACGAAGAAGACAAAATTCCTTGTCCGAGAGATGACCTTCTTGCATTTCTTAGCAGAGATCAAGGAAATAACACTAGGTGGGACTGCCTCGGGTATCTTGTATAATTTCCTGTTCAAAGTAATGATAACACTACGAGACCTAGACTCATATACAACATGATATTTCCATAAATAATTTTGTCCCAAAAGAACATCACAAACTTTGAGAGGAGCAACATCACACAATACCTCCTCTTTGAAGGGCTTGATGTCGTACGACAGTTGACACTATTGGATGACGCGAAGATCATTTCCTTGGCAGAGCTATCCAATGGTGTAGGGATTTGGGTGTAGTGTTGTCGATAGGGCCAGCTGCTTGATGACCTCTACCGAGATGAGGTTCTTTTGGCTACCACTATCAACAATGAAGTGCAACAGGGTGCCTTTTACTTACATCTGTGAATGGAAGAGGCACTCTCCTTCTTCTGGCTCGTCTGGTTCACCAGGTTGGAGCTTGCTGGCAGCAACGGTTTCACTGGGTTCCATGTCAATGATCTGTCTTCCCCTTTTGGGTTCTAGATCAGAGTCATAACCCGCATATGATTCAAAGGCTTTCACTTTGGCCACTAGTGACTGCTTTGAGCGACAGTCAATAGTGTTATGCCACAGGATCTTATGGAAGTCACACCACTTCCCAATATCTTTCTTTGTCTTTTCAGTGTCTTTCTTTTCTTGCAGATTGGAATGGTTGTCTTGATACTATCCATATTTTCTCTGTCCTTTGTTCTATGGTTTGGGGCCACCCTTTACTATATTTTGTTGTGCGGGGTTCACAGGCCCAAATTACTGTGTCTTTTGTTTGAGCTTCTCCTCGATTTTGACGGCATATTGGTAGGCCACGCCCAAGGATGAGATGTCCAGAGATTCCATATTGGTTTGGATGTATCTATGCAGAGCACTGTGATACTTGAGCACCATAGTTTTCTCTGAATATTTGATACCCATCTTGGTGCGCAAGGTATGGAAGATATTTGTGAAATTTCGAACTGCTTGGTCTCTTTCTTGCTGCAGTGTGGTCCATTTGGTATACAAGTTGTCATAACTTCCGACAGGGTAGTATTGTTCCTTAATATCATCCCTGAAGGATTCCCAGGTGGCCATGACTATAAATAATGAGGGTTCCTCTATTTCCTTTTTCTCACAGAAGGTTTCCCACCAATCTTTGACATGGGGAACAACTTTGAGGAGCGCAAAAGTAATCTTTACTCTATTTGAAAAGTTATGGACAAAAAATATTGTTCTAGTAGATTCAACAACTTGTCTACAACATCTGTGTCTATATGAACTTAAAATATAGGAATATCTAAGTTTATTTGTACCTTGAAGGGGGTGGCGCCTCCGCTCGAAGAAGACACGTCGCCTATTGGTAGTTGCAAAAGGATTTGTGCGAAACTATCCATCATCTCATTCCTTTGTTGTGTGGGGGATTCCTCAATAAACAGTTTGAAAGGATCTCCTGTCTCATCATATTTCTTTTCTCCTACCATGAGAGGTCGCTTGGGTGTGTGAGAGATTTTTTCCTCAAGAGAAACAAGCTCGAGACCCAACTCTTTGTACTCTGACCTCATTGGGGACATGCATTAAGATGATAAGGAGAAGATTTCTCTGATACCACTGATCTGGATTTTATGAGAGGAACAAATGAATACAGATTATTAACAGGTACTTAACACAAAATAACAGAGATACAGTAAAACTGGTTTTCTATTCAATAAGGAAATAAGATGAAAACTGTAAAATGGAGCAGAAACAAGCTTGTTGGAATGGTGGCGGCTTATCTCTGAGAAGAGATGTGACGACTGTGCTCATTCACAAGAAGATGACTATAATGAGGCTTTGAAATCCTTTTTACAATAAATAGGAATGCCCAAAACCCTAGACATCCAAAAACCTAACATTAGGAGATGAAGCGCCAAAAATCACGTGGGCTCCATTTGGGTAAGTTAGTACATTAACTTCCCGAGGTCGTAACTTTTGCATACGACCTATGTTTTAGGCATATGATAGCCTGTTGGATAGGTATCATCGATGAGATTCATTTTGGGACCTCAATAATTCCGTAGGGTAACATTGAGAAGCTCTATCCCAAAAAAACCTTCATTTAGGCCCTAAAAATGGCCCCGGAAGTTAAAATTGCTAAAAATAGTAAATTGCCAAAATTGCCAGAAAATTGTTTTGAGCCAGTTGGAAAAGGTGGGTGGCCACCAATATCCACCTGGATCAACAAAATTGTAGAAATACAGAGTGAAAGACTCGCTAGAATGGTGGAAACTTATCTCTGAGAAGAGATGTGACGGCTACTCACATTCACAAGAGATGATTCTTGCAATCAGGCTCCAAAGGCATTTTTAACATAAAGAAAATCCAAAACCATAACCCCGGAAGATGAAAATCTAACAGTTTTGTGGACCCCTTTTTCGGTAGTTTGGTGTATCAACTTCCTGAGGGTGTAACTTTGGCATACGATCTCCATTTGGGGTGCACGATAGCTCATTGGAAATATACCGATGTGGAGATTAATTTTTGGGGCTCAATAAGAGCCTTAGAATATATTTGAGGTGATCGATTGCGAAAAAGAGTCATTTAGGCCCTCAAAATGGCCCTGGAAGTTTAGGAACCAAAAAAATGCTAAAAATATTAAGTTGCCAACAAACTATTTTGAGCAAGTTGGAATAGGTGAGTGGCCACCGATATCCACCTAGATCAATCCTACCTCCTTAGGAAGAAATGGTCTCCATTGTGTTGATTTTCTAGTAGATAGGGGAAAGTGCTTACTAAATCTAAACCTTGGTGAGATACTTGCCTTGCTAGAGAAGTTTTGCTTCTTGGTTTGTGGGAGGTTGTTGAGAACCTGATGAGATGATTGTGTGTAGAAGGAATATTTTCACATTGGTTCAATATTTTCAACCCATTGTTGTTGGATAGAAGGTGCATGAACTGAGGATGAAATGGTTGCAATGTCGTTCTTTTCACCTTTTGAACAGATTGTGAAGAAGTTGGATTTTGTAGTATGAGATACTACCTTGGGACACTATTTAGGTGGGACACTAGTTCAAACCACCTCTGGTATCCTCTTGAGATGCCCCCCTAGAGTAACAATGACACTACGGGGTTGAGAATCATAAATATCATGGTGCTTCCACATATATGGCTGGCCCAAAAGAACATCACAGACATCCATTGAGGAAACATCGCATAATACCTCATCCTTGAATGTTAAGAACCAAACATCAATATAGCATAGAAAAACCTCAAGAAAAGTACTCAACGCCTTGAAAAAGAGATAATTTCAGATAATAAGCCTCTTCGAGGGGGCAAACTCCCTTTACCCCACTTAAATGTTCAAGTACAAGATGATTCAAAATGAAAATGTCTCCTTGGTATATA
>SNQJ01S0013217.1:482436-521905 GCA_010110895.2 Picea sitchensis | reverse complement strand
GAGGTATAATTACAACTAATGGCCTAAAGCCGACATAAATAAAATAACATTACTAATAAAATATGCCCCAATTAAGGGGTAATGAGCCAATATTAGGGCTTAACATTGAAGGCATGGATGTTGTATGAAAATAGACATTGTTGGTCGATATGGAGATCTTGTCCTTGGTGAATCCACCTGATGTTGTATGGTTGCGGGTGTGGTTTTGTCAACAATCGCAATTGTTTGATGACCTATGCTGAGATGAGGTTCTTCTGGCTTTCACTATCAACAATGAAATGCAATGGGGTCCCCTTCACCCACATCTGTGAATGAAAGAGGTGCTCCACCTCTTCAGGATCTTCTTGTTAATTTGTTGCGGTCACGATAGTAGCAGTGGGGTCTTCATCGATGATCTGTCTTCTCCCATTAATTTCTAAATCATATTCTAAATCAAGGTTCAGATCCTTTTCTATGATCTCAAACACACATAATTGTTTTGAGTGACATTCATCAATGTTCATGTGCTAGGGGATTTTGTGGAAATCACATCAGTTTCCAGTTTCCTTCTTCGTCTTCTCGTGACCCTTCTTTTCTTGTGGATTGGATTGGTTTTTAGAAGGCTATTTTTTAGGCGCATATTTATCATGCTTTGGTTGTTTCGGATTTGTAGACTCGAACTCCTGTTTCTTCTGGTGCCTAAAGTTTTTCTTGATTTTGACAACATATCGATAGGCAACTCCCAATGATGAGATGTCCATGAAATCCATTCCAGTTTGGATGTACCTATGCAGAGCCCCACGATATTTTAGAACCAGATGTCGCTCAGAGTCTTTGATACCCATATTGGTGTGCAAGGTATGGAAATTATTTTTGAACTCTGACACTGTTTGGCCCCTCTCTTACCACAGTGTGGTCCATCTAATGTATTGATCATCATAGTTACCAACAGGGTAATATTGTTCCTTGACTGCATCCACAAAAAAATCCCAAGTGGGCTCGACCCCATATATTCTAGACTCCTCTGTGGAAATTTTCTCCCAGTAAGTTTCCCACCAATGTTTGACACAGGGGAAATCCTTAAGGAGTGCGAAGTTGAACTTTTCCCTGTCGAAAAAATTGTGAACAAAGAAATAAAATTCTAGCATATTTAACCATTTTTCTAGGGCATTTGCATATATATGACCTTCAAATACGAGAATATAAAAATTAACTTGTACCTTGAAAGGAGATGTTCTTTCAATGTTTCCACTTGATGAAGACGTTCTTGTTGTTATCGTTAGGCATTGAAGGACGTGGGTAAAATTCTCCATCATTTCATCCCTCTGTCCCTTGAGAGATTTCTCAAGCAACATATTGATAGAATCTTCTGCTCCATTGTTTTTATTTTCTTCCACCATGGAGGTCTTCTTAGGCATGTGAGAGTTATTTTCCTCAAGAGAGACAAGCTCAAGACCCAACTTGCTATACTCAGACCTCATCGGGGACATGCACTGAAAAACGATTAAGAGCATCTTGCTCTAATACCACTGATCCAGATTATTTTCGGAACGAAGTGTGAGTGGATATATAACAAAAAAATGTACAGAGATATTGCAAGAGAGACAATAATATAACATAGATATATCGGATATCTAACAAGAGACACAAATAGACAGTAATACATAATTTCTATTAATGAGTGAAATGTACAAAATTGTAGAAATACAAAGTGAAAGACTCGCTAGAGTGGTAGTAGATTGTCTCCGAGAAGAGATGTGATGGATACTCACATTTATAAGAATATGATTGTTACAATGAGGTCCATATACCTTTAAAAAAAAAAAATCCAAAACCCTAACCATGGAAGATGGAAAGCCAACAATTTTATGTACCCCATTTTGGGTAGTTTGTTGTATCAACTTCTTAGGGGCGTAACTTTGGCATAGGATCTTTGTTTGGGATGCATGATAGCTCGTTGCAAAGGTATTGAATAGAAGATTTATTTTAGGGGCTCAATCAAATCATTTCATCATCATTGAGGTGACCGATAACAAAAAAATCATCGTTTAGTCCCTCAAAATGGCCTCGGAAGTTTAGGAACCGAAAAACTACTAAAAATAGTAAGTTTACAACAAACTGCTTTGACACAGTTGGAATAGGTGGGTGGCCACTGATATCCGCCTGGATCACCTTGGAAAATGATACTTGTTCTTTAATTTAATCTTATTCATCTTTCTGAAGTCAATACATAACCTCATAGTTCCATCCTTTTTCTTCACAAAAATAAGTTGGTAACCCCAAGGAGAAACACTTGGTCATGTGTACCCTTTCTACAAGAATGATTCTAAATGCATCTACAACTCTTTCATTTCTGATGTGCTAATTCAATAGAGAATTCATTGTCTCTCTTCGGTGGAAATCCTAGAAATTTCCTAAACATGTCTACATATTCCTTCAATACTAGATAATCTTCAAGATTTGGATCCTTATCCTTTGTTGGATATTCGATATGGGATGCATATACCTAAAACCATTTTATAAAACTTCTTTTTAGTTGCAATGTTGAAATATATATGAAATATATAGGTCTTGGAATACCTTGCAACATCCTTGAATTCCATTCCTCATCAAGGCATGCGAACACCTTGTTGTATCGATACAAGACAACATAATGCTCATCCAACAAATCCATACCAATCAAACAATAATAGGACCTAAGCAGTATGATGTTCAAATTATCCTTTATGTCGAATCCATTCAAGATGACTGGGAAATCCATAACCAACTCATTGATTCTTCTCTTCGTTCTCATGGCTAGCTGAACCAACCAAGAATTGTCATGCTTACATATCTTGAATTTAAATCTATCAACCATATTATGATATATATATAGCTATGACTATCTCCAGAATTAATCAAAATAGCTATGGTCTAATTATCAATCTTACCTTACACCTCAATCATGTGGGATTTATATTCTTCTTGCCTATTGTCCAAGACTACATAAATCCTTAGCATGCTCCTGCACATGTCCTCCATTGTATCATCTTCCTAAAGCTTATTCATATTCCTCATCCTATCTCCTTTATGAGGAAAATATTTATACATGTGGTTTCCCTCACATCCCCAACACTTTATAAGTTGTTTTCTTGGCCTTTTTCCAAGGAATGTGTCATATTGGGCTCATTTTGTTCTTTCTACACTTGCCTATATGAATTTGAACTATCCTTGAAGAAATATGGTTTGAATTATTTATTTCTTTGATCCATGTTTCATTTTTTTTTTCATCCCATGTTTTTTGAAAAGATGGCCTTGCCTTACTTTGCTCATATAAATACTTCGAGTTTTTCATGGATTCCTCCAAATCCTTGGTCTCATCGATTTGCATTTTATTCTTTTATAGTGATGGCAGTCCACTTAGAAATCTCTTAATTTTAACCTTCTCATCCCTGATGAAATCCACATACCTCATAAGCTCCAATACTTTCTTCGCATACTTTTCCCTCGTCATGTTTCTTAATTTAATCTCAAAGAACTCTTGCATCTTCTTGTCATAATAATGCTATGACAAGTACTTCTTATGAAAATGATTTTTAAAATACTTCCATGAGATTCTCTTTTAATCAATATGCTTGAATTGATTTATTTTTTCCCACAACATGGAAGCTTTCCCATGCAGATGGTATATGGAAATCTTTTCTTCCATGTTTGATGAATAATTATGCAGTTGAAAATATCTTCTCATACAAGACAACCACACTTCAACTTCTTCACCCTTCTTGTTATCTCCATCAAATGTTGGTGGCTTGATCCTCCTAATCCCTCCTTACACACTATCCAACTTGAGGCTTTTCCTTTGATGTTTGGTTGGGGACCTACTTGGTATTCTCTCTAATTTTGATAATGCATGTGTTTTCTAAATGGATTTCTAGGTGAATGGTGATTCCTAATAACACTTTTTGAGTGCCTCATTTCTTTCTATTCATCCCTTCTATCATGATATATGTGCTCTTCTTCATTCCCTACAATGGAAGCATGTCTTATGTTAGAGTCCTTGTTGATTTGTCTTTGCAAGTTATTCAGATTCTATATCAGTTGGGAATTAATTTGGTTGTGCTCATCTTGAGCTATTATCAACCTTTTTTTATATTCTCTTTAGATTTTCACTTCCCTATGAAATCTCTTCATCAACTCTATAGGCTCAAGTTTTCTTCTATGTCCATTGGAATTCGTTTCTTCATTTTCCAGGATGATATTTAATCCCATGATTTCATCTCCATGACTTTAAGAACCTTGTGCATAATCCATCTCTTCAGTCCTTTTTTCTAAACCTAATTTATGTCCTTCTACCTTCAATTATGAAAAAATGTGCATGTAACATTTACTATTAGAATTATGCATATTGTAAAATATTTCATTAATTACAAGCCATCTTTCATCTGAATTCATTAAGAACACAGATGCACTAATCCAATTATGATATTTTAGACATAATATCTTATTACTTATACTTCCAATTTCTATACTCATGCCTTAGTTTGAGTTATGGGATGAATTTTTTTTATCCTTTTAAATTTTTCCATTTCTATTCAATTGTACCTTGTCACCTCTAGAAAATACTCTATTAGGAACGAGGAAAACTTTGGTATTAGGTGCAGGTAGGATTTATGATTTTGAACACAACAATTTTTATATTCATAATATGATGCTCTAGTTAAATTTTGTATAAATATGGAATTGACGACTTTGCACTGTTTACATTTTATCTGGACTTGGAGTTTTTAGCCAAAATTGCTTATCTCTTGAATGGAGAAAAACTGGGAAGAACTTCCTCAAGATAAAGTTGTCCAAATTGTTGAGTAGTTAAAATGTTGATTAAATATTTTTTTTCATATTTTTTATTTGGGGTCCCTTGCCCCCCTCCGATGATCCAGGTGGATATTGGTGGCCACCCACCTATTCCAACTAGCTCCTCTTGACAGTTTTTAGTTCAACACGTTCTTTTGTAATTATTTGTAATTGTGGGTTCTACACTTTCGAGGTCGTTTGAAGCCCAACACAACTTCCATGTGGATATTGGTGGCTACCCACCTAGTCCAACTAGCTTATATTGAATTTTTTCATGTTAGTACATCTTTTTGTACTTCCAGGGCCATTTTGGGGCCCTAAACAATGCTTTTTTGGATTTCCACAGTCAAACAGTAGATGAAGTCAGATCTTGAAAACATAATGTGTATTTCTTGTAAATACCTTTCGAATGGGCTATAACACACCTAAAAGGGAGGTCGTACACAAAATTTATGACCCTGAGATGTTGAGGTACCAAATTACCCATTGAGGCCCACATAACGTTTGGCGTTTCATCTCCAAGGGTTAGGTTTTTGGATGTCTAGGGTTTTTTCATTAATGAGTAATGTTAACAAGGCCTCTGGAGCCTCATTGTAATCATTCTACACAGACAGATGCACGTAGTATCCACATCGCTTCTCAGAGATAGCTACCACCATTCAAGAAATTTGTTTTCAGTTCTGTAGTTTTACAGTTTCAGTCTATTTTATTTATTCAATAGAAGTTATTGTTCACTGGATATCTGTTGTTGTTATCCATATGTCTATGTTACTATATTCAGTCTTGTATTCATTTCGTTCCACTCATAAAACTAGATCAGTGGTATTAGAGTGGTCTATTCTTCATTTATTTTTCTTGGTGCATGTCCTCGAAAAGATCTAGGTACACGAAGTTGGGACTCGAACCGGTCAAGCCTTTGCAAGATCACCTTCACTTATCCCGAAAAAAAACCTTGGGGGGCAAGAAGAAATATGATGGAGTAGAATATCCTTTAAAAATGTTTCTTGAGGAATCCCTTGCACGACAAAGGAGTGAAATGATGGACAACTTTGCCCAGATCGTTCGACGACTTCCCACAGGAGACACATCTTCATAAAGAGACCATGAAACCCCATTCAAGGTACAAGTAAATTTTGATATTCCATTATTTGAAGGACTGATAGATGTAGATGTTGTAAATAAATGGTTGAATCTGATCAAAGGGTACTTTTCATTCCACAATTTTTCTGATAGGGAAACTATTACTCTTTCACTCCTCAAGGTCATCCCCCATGTCAAGGAATGGTAGGATACTTACTCTGAGAAAAGGTCCATATGGGAATATGCAATATTTTTGGTCGCCCCTACATGGGATTCCTTCATGAATGTCATTAAATAACAATACTACCCTGTTGGAAGCTACAAGGACCAATACACAAAATAGGCCATGTTGCATCAGGAAAGGGACCAAACAATACCATATTTCACCAATATTTTCCATACCTTGTGCACCAAATTGGGTATCAAAGACTCTGAACAACATCTGGTACTCAAATACTGTGGATTCCTACATAGATACATTAAAACAGAAATGGAGTTTCTGGACATCGCATCATTAGGTTTGACTTATAGATATGTTATTAAGATCGATAAAAAATTTAAGCAGAAGAGGCAAGAGTTTGGATCTGCAAACTCCTCATAGACTAAGAAGGGAAAAGGAGGCCCCAACCCATAAAACAAGGGATAGAGAAAATATGCTCACTCTCAGGATGAACAGTCCAAGCCACAACACAAGAAGGGTAATGAGAAGTCAGTGAAGGACATGGGAAAGTGGAGTGAATACCATAAAATCTCTTGGCATAACACTGAATAATGTTGCTCCAATAAGTCACTGGTGGTCGAGCTGAAAGCTTCCGAGTCAGAGGTAGATTCTGACTCCGAATCAAATCCAAAAGGAGGGAAGAGTATTATCAAAGTTGAACCCAGCACCACTATCACTACCACCAAAGTCCAGCCAAGAGAACTAGAAGAACTAGAGGAAGAGGAACGCCTCTTTCACTCACATATGTGGGTAAAGGGGACTCCACTTAATTTCATTGTCAATAGCAACAGTCAAAAGAGCCTAATCTCAGCAGAGGTCATCAAGCAACTAGACATGCTGATGACACCACACCCACATCCCTACACCATTAGATAGATTCACTAAGGAAGATATATCTGCGTCAACCAATAGTGTTGTATACCCTACAACATCAAGCCCTACAAAGATGAGGCATTGTGTGATATTTATCCCCTTGAAGTTTGTGATGTTCTTTTAGGACAACAGAGGTAGCGCCACCTACCATTATTTATTTAATCTTTTCTAAGCAATGCAGTAAGGTCATTTCATAGACTGAGAAGTTCATCTTCTTTGTGATCCTTTATCATAGTAAGTATAAGGTCTCTGCAACATCCATGGCCTCTACATAGAGCCTCTCTTTATATAATAAGAAAGTGGAGAAGATTGTGGAAGAGTACAGAGACATCTTCTCCTCACCCACTAGGGTATCGATGCACTACCAAGTCAAGAATACAATCCATCTAACCCCCAGTGCACCTCTTCCTAATGGACCAGCCTATCATTTCTCGTTGATGGAAAATGGAGAAATCAAGCATTAGATACAAGATATACTTCAAAAGGGGCACATCAAACCCATCTCCTCCCCTTGCAAAATCCTGATTGTACTGGTGCAAAAGAAATACGGGACCTGGCAGCTTTTCATTAATTACAAATAATTAAACAAAATCACAGTCAGGAACCGGTACCCAATTCCTTGAATTGATGACCTTCTTGACCAAATAAAGGGGGGAAAGTTCTTCATACAGATTGACCTAAAGTCTGGCTACCATCAGGTTCCCATCAAACTGATTGATGTATGGAAAACAACTTTCAAATATAAAGAAGATATCTTTGAATGGTTGGTCATGCCCTTTGGCTTAAAAAATGCACCAACCATTTTCATGAGGTTGATGGTTGATGTGTTGAGAACCTTCACCAAATATTTTGTGGTGGTATATCTGGATGACATCCTCATCTTTGGTAGAACTTGGGAGGAGCACATGCATCTTATTCAACAGGTTTTGATTAGTCTGCGACAACACAAGCTATATTCCAACTTGGAAAAATGATCCTTTGTAATGAACAAGCTCCAATACTTGGGCTACATTATTGATGAGCACGGGGTACATGTGTATCCAAATAACATCCAATTTATCTATGATTGACCATCCCTGACCACACTAACCGAGCTTCAGAGCTTCTTGGGACTTGCCAACTTCTACCGACGATTCATGTTGGGATTCTCCCATATTGCATGGGCCCTCAACCAAGTGACCAAGGTTAGTGGCAGGAAAAATTTCGCATGGGGTAAGGCACTATACCGAGCATTTTTTGATATGAAGTATCACTTATTCTTATCCCCAATACTCTCCTTTTCCAATTTTCAAAAACGATTCAATATTGAGACTGATGCATTCGACTATGTTGTAGGCACATTTCTCACTCAACATGGTCATCCACTAGCATACCATAGTGAGACACTCTCGGATACTTTCCAGAAATAACCCACCTATGAAAAGGAAATGTATTCCATTGTGCAAGTCTATCTTCAATGGAAACATTACATTCTAGGAAAGGAGACAATCATCCACACTGATCATAACCCTCTGCAGTTCATACAGACACAAGGGAAATTGCAGAATGACCACCATCAAAAGTGCTCCACATACCTGCGGTAGTTCCACCTCAACATCAAGTATAATATAGGGAGCAAAAATTGTATCGTTGACTACCTTAGTTGAACTCCCGTGGCTCCACTCACCACCGTGCTCCATTCCTATGGGAATGAGTTATCTAAGTGGCCCCAACTTTATCAGTGAGATCCTGACTTTTCCACCACCTATCAGCTCTTAGGTACAGGCGTGAATGTCTCTAATTTTCACATTCAATATGGACTGTTATGCCATATGGTCCATCTCTATGTTTCTTAAAGAGAGTGTGGAAAGATGATTTCAGAGGCTCACTACAGTCAGATAGCATGGCATTTTGGCATGGAGAAAATTGTGGTTGTTCTATAGAAACATTTTTATTGGAAAAAACTTTGATAGGATGTCATCAAGTATATCGGATCTTGCACTTCTTGTTGCATTTCCAAGCCATCCTTCAAGAAGAAAGGATTATACACCCCTCTTCCTACTCCCGAGAGGCCTTAGGAATCCATCTCGATGAATTACATTTCTGGTATTCCATCCACCAAGCAAGGTAATGCTTGTTTATTTGTGGTGGTTGATTTGTTTTCAAAGATGACCATTCTCACAACCTGCAAGAAAAGCATCACAACAATAGATACTGCTAATATCTTCTTTGAACGAGTGTGGGTCCATTTTAGGATAATACATACCATCATCTATGGTCGAGACAACTGGTTCCTCAACACGTTTTGGTTGAGGTTCTGGTCACTATTGGACACCAAGCTCACTAAATCCACTACCTTCCACCATAAAGCCAATGGACAAACATAGGTCATCGATCGGATGATTGTCCACATCATGTGCATGTATAAATCTAATAATCCATGTACATGTAATGAGAGTCTTACCTATGTTCAAAACAACTACAACATCGATCTCGATAGCTCCATTGTCCATATCCCCTTTCAGGTGGGGATGAGATTCCAACCCTTGGGTCCCATTGATGTTGCACTACCTCTTTCAACCACACAGATATATTCTTCCCATGTTCAGTCTGAGGCCGACAAAGACACCATATTCATTGAGTGGATTCAACACATCCACCAACAGGTCCATCATATTTTTCAGAAAGCCAATGCTAAGTACAAGAAACACCATGATCAACATTGGGTATTGCACAAGTTTCACTTGGGAGATAAGGTCTAGTTACATTTGTAGAAATAATGCCTTATAGGGCCCCATCGGAAGCTCCATCCACTTTTATATGGTCCTTACACTATCACCAAGGTTGTGGGTGACAATTCTTTTGATCTCAACACTCCCCCCTTCCTTGGATTGCACCTAGTGTTCAATGTGGACCTCCTCCGGCCATATTTTCCACCATTATTGGACACCTAGGAGATCGAAAAATAGTTGACACCAACATATCTCAACCCTAACTACATGGAACAAAAATCCATTGATTAGATAGTGGACACACAGTTCAAGGGCACTCGCTAGAAGAGGATCCAACTTTATCGGGTTGTCAAGGTAGGGAAGATCCTACACCAAGGCAAGTGGCTAACCCAGAGTCAAATTCAACAAAAATTTCCTCAACTGATGGGGGAACTAAACTAAATGGATAAAATTTCTTTCTAAAGGGGGAGGAATGATCCAGAAGGATATTGGTGGACACCCACCTATTCCAATTGGCTCCTCTTGACAGTTTTTAGTTCAACACGGTCTTCTGTAATTCTTTGTAATTGTGGGTTATACACTTACGGGGCTATTTGAATCCCTTCACAACTTACAGGTGGATATTGGTGTTCTCCCACCTAATCCAACTAGCTTTTTTTGAAATTTTTTATGTCAATACATCTTTATGTACTTCCAGGGCCGTTTTAGGGCCCTAAACAATGTTTTTTTGGCTTGCCATAGTCAAACTATAGACAAAGTCAGAGTTTGATGACATAATGTGTATTTCTCAAAAATACCTTTCCAATGGTCTATCACGTGCTTAAAACAGAGGTCATATGAAAACGTTACGACCTTAATAAGTTGAGGTACCAACTTACCCATCGGGGCCCACATAACTTTTGGTGTTTCATCTCCTAGGGTTAGGTTTTTGGATGTCTAGGGTTTTGGAATTCATGAGTAATTCTAAAACTACCTATGGAGCCTCACTGTAATCATTCTTCTCAAAAAGATGCACGTAGCATCCATATCTCTTCTCAGAGATAGCTACCACCATTCGAGAAAGTTGTTTTTAGTTCTACAGTTTTACCGTTTCAACCTATTTTATTTATTCAATAGAAGTTATTGTTTACTAGATATCTATTGTTGTTCTCCATATCTCTATGTTATTGTATTCAGTCTGCTATTCATTTTGTTCCTCTCATAAATATAGATCATTTGAAGGTTTGATAAGTCCCCAAAACGGGTATGGGAATAGTGGGTTTCTCCCTGTTTCCACATCTCCACACTAAACCCTTTAAATTTCGTTTGATTCCAAGTTTTTTTTATACTTTTATGGCCAAAATAGGTTTTTGGCTCCACACATTTTTTTTTTCTATTCTTGTATGCCTTTCTCCTTTCCTTTATCTTCTCCTCTCCTTTTCCTTTTATTCTCTTCGTTTCTCTTCTTCCCTTCATTGAAAAATTCCCTACCTATGTGGAAGCAAAGGAAACTTTCCTTGTCTGTACCAATGTTTATCACTCTACATCCTGCATTCCACACTCTACTAGTTTTGAACTTAGACTATTTTCCAAACATCCTTTTTATTCCCATGTGAAGGAATAGAGCACCCACATATTCTTCCTCACCCACATGTCATCCCCTGTCACACATCCTACATTCCACACTCCACGAGTTTGAATACTTCGTTTATTTTCCAACATCCTTTTTATGCCCATGCAGAGGAATTGTGTTCCCTTATATTCTCCCACACCGACATGTCATCCCACTTCCTGCATCCTTCATTTCACACTCCATGAGTTTTAGGACTTAGCTTCTTTTCCAACATCCTTTTTATTCTCATGTGTATGAATAACATATTCTCCCTCACCCACATGGCATCCCACATCCTGCATTCCACACTTCATTAGTTTTAGGACTTATTTTGTTTTCCAGCATCCTTTTTACGCCCATGCAGATGAAAAAAATGATTGTTAGGAAATAGAACACTTCGAAACTAAACCTAATAAAAGAGAGGAATAAATATTTGGGATATAAAATAAGTGACAAAGAAGACACACAATACATAGAGATTTTACCCTCGAATCCCAAATGGGAAAACCAACATTCATTGAGCATATTTCTCTCTTGTTGTCTTATTCATTATGAATGAAAGGTTACATGCCTAACCTTGGTCTACACCTAAGACACAATCGATATCATACCTTCTTGATTTACAAAAGAACAACACTATAGCCCACTTGGATTACATCTACATGACCAACAACCTATAAAATGATTGATCTAAGGATTAGCTAAAGATTAGATTTTACAACATTACAACATGCCTTATTTATAGGATTTATAGTAGGAACAACCCTAAATAAAGGAACCCCATAATGGTTACAGATCCATGCATATCATTGGTTACAAATCCCATGAATCTTAGGATTTTGTTATAGTTGACTACCAAGTTAGATTACCAGTCGACTACCAATAGAACTTCATTCAGTCTTCAGTCAGTTTCCACATGACCTCTTATCGACATCTTGTTGGTTGACCTCTTTGAATTTATATCTATTACCTTGACTTCGACTTTGTCTAGTCAATACACCTCTACCTTTCAATCCCACATGTTGTCTTCTTTGATGAAACTAAGAGCTTCCTGAAATTTTGTTCATAGACCGAGGGAAATAATGCTCATTTCCTCTCTACACAAAGAGAACTTCACAACACTCATAGACTTGGTCAAAGAGTCTGTTATGTTTTCCAACATGTTTACTTTCTCCAACAACACCTTGTTTCTTTCCACCATGTCGCTCATGCAATGGTATTGTAAATCAATATGGTTAGTCATGGAATGATAAGTTGTGTTCTTTTCCAGAAATATTATACTTTAATTGTCACAATTTATCTTCATAGCTCTCTACTCAAACCTGATTTCTGAACATAGTCATTGCATCCATACTGCTTCTTTTATTCCATGAGTGGCTTCCATGTATTCAACTTGTTTTTTTTATAAGGATATGACTTCCTTTCGCTTACTCATCTAGATTATTTCTCCACCAGACATCTTGAAAAAATATCCATTGGTCAACCTTTGTCGATCCACATCTCTAGCCTAGTTGGCATCGACAAAGAAATGTACAATTAATTCACTTTCACCTCCAATTTTTCCTTGGTAGCATATAACATAGTCTTTTGTGCCACAAAAATACCTAAATACTCTCTTGAAAATTGTCCAATGTTGTTTTCTAGGTGTCGACATGTATCTTCTCAACACTCCCATTGTATGGGAAATGTCCAGTAAAGTGCAGACCATCAAATACTTTAGAATACCAATATCACTTTCATAGGGAACATGTTCCATTTCCTCTATCTCTTCCCATGTATTTGGACATTGTTTAATGATCAACCTTTCTCCCACATGAATTGGTACCTTTACAGGTTTGCAATCTTGTATGTTGAAACATTTTAAAACTATTTCAATATACTTCTTCTAGTTCAACCATAGTTTCCTAGCTACTCGATATCGCTTGATCTCCATTCCTAGAATGAAGTTTACTGCACTAATATTCTTCATGTTGAAATTGGAGGATAAAGACTTCTTCATCTCCTTTATTGTATTCATGCTTTTTCCGATCAACAACATGTCATTGACATCAATGCTAAATATATGAAATGACCACATTTTTCTTTTGAATATATGCAGTGATCATCTTTGTTTCTCAAAAATTCCAAACTAAGTATGTACGTTTTTAACTTTTAATACCACATATTTGATGATTGCTTTAGACCATAAAGTGATATTTTCAACTTGCACACCATATATTTTTTTCCCTTTGCTACAACTACTTCAGGTTGTTTCATGTAGATTTATTCTTCCAATTCCCTAGGTAGGAACTCTTTCTTCACATCCATCTATTCTATTTCTAGACAAAATGCTACCTCCAGAGACATTATTACTATAATGGAAATTAATTTTGCAGTAGGTGAAGAAATATCACCGAAGTCAACTCCTTCAACTTGAGAATATCATTTCGCTACTAGTTGATCTTTGAATTTCTCAATTTGACCTGTTGTGTTCATCTGATTCTTGAATACCCATTTTTTACTGACAAAATTTCTTCCACTGGGTAACTTGAAACAATCCCATGTCTCATTCTTATGCAGGGATTCCATCAACCATGGCATCCTTCCAAAGTATACACTTTGTCAAGTCAACTGTGTCCCTAACTAACTTGGGATCTTCATCAGTGGAATTTAACATGAATGTGAAACAAAAGTCAAGTAGACTATACCTTTCAATTGGTTTTCTTACTCATTTAGATCTCGTTACAACCGGGGTTGGTTCTTCCACCTCTTCATTTCATCCAGTCAACTCATCTGAATCTTCTTCTTCCTTGTTCCTCAATTCAAACCACACCTTCTTCGGATCATTCTCTGCTTGAACCATTTCTTCAAGCTCAGACTTCCTTCTCACTTCTTCGAAGACCACATCTCAACTATACACTATTTTCCTTGATGTATGATCCCAAATATTATATCCTTTCATTCCCTCTTTGTATCCGATGAAAATAAACTTGATTACCTTCTTGTCCATATTGCTCCTTGTTGGATCAGGACATCTTGGGTAAGCTTTGGGAATCACATAAGAGTAGACCACGTGACAAGTCATCAAAGGATTAACACATGTGGAAGACAATTAGCATATTTAATGGCATCAACACACAAAAGGCAGAAGTTAGTTAGGATTTTTGGGACATTTTTTCCATATTGTAATGGGATAATCCCTAATTTATATGTATAAATATGTAATGGATTTTGGGTAGAAAGTAACATAAGAGAATGAGCAGATGGGTAGTTGATTAACTCATAAGTTCAATATTGTAGTTTTTTCGAGTTGATGAGTATGAGCTGAGTCGAAGATGAGTCTAGAGGCATTGTTGATTTGGCTTTTTGACTGTTTTTCCGATGGACAAACCTCTTTTTCCATATGGAAGTTATACTCTCTATGATTTTATTTGTCTTTTTTGTTGATTAAGGTTGGTTGTCATTGATGTCAACCCTTGAAGTCCGGTAGTGAATTCTGGTAGAACAAAGTTTGGGTAATGGAACCAAGGTTGTTTCATGTATAATGGTATGAGTTTTAATATATTTTAAGATAATACTATTCTATATGGATAGTACATGTCATGCCATTTCTGGTGGTATGTGGAACGTCACATAACTTCTCACGGTTTGAGAGTTATGGCCTTACGAAGTTGGACGACCCTCATATGTTGGCTTGAAGCCCCAAAAGGTCAAAGAAGTCAAAGAGCTTACAAAGAAGAAAATATTATTTAAATGATAAAGTAAAGTGACAAAGTCAAGATGGATTATTTAAATAATAAATTGAAGCGACAAAATCAAATAAGATTATTTAAATGATAAAGTGAGGTGACAAAGTCAAGGAGGAATATTTAAATGATAAAGTAATGGAGAACTTTCTAATTATGGAAAGTGGTTAACCCTAAAAATGAGGAAAATAGGTTAAGTGACCTATAAATGGGTTAAGTGACCTAGAAATAGGTTAAGTGACCTAGAAATGTGTTAAGTGACCTAGAAATAGGTTAAGTGACCTAGAAATGGGTTAAGTGACCTAGAAGATGCTTCTAAGGAAGATATTTGGAGAGTATAAATAAGAGGCAAGGCTCTCTCATTTTATATCAGACTTGAGCATATTAAATATCTATAGGTGAGTGAGGTAAAAAAAGGATACCTAAGAAAAATTTAAGAGGGAAGGTGAAGAAAAGAAGGCCGGAATTCAAGGGAGGATAAATTCTTTTGATGATGCTCTCTAAGGTATGTTATTTACATGTCATCTCACCATTTTCACAATAACTTTTTTTCTAGAATGATTCAGAACGTGAAATTGATAGGAAATTGAGGAAACATATCCAAGTATATTTGGTAAAATATTCATATTGTGGGTCGTTTTATTTTTGGAGTTACACTCCGTGGAAAATAGGGTTTGTGGCTAGTCCTGAAACTAGTCTAAAACCAGTGTTTCGGGTAAAAACGTCCTAACTTCTTCATAACAGATACAAATTTAGCAAGAGAAAATGTGTTAGTTAGAGTAAATTATTTAGTATTTTTGTTAACATTTTCAGATCCATTCAACAAATATTCTATGCGGGGCATGCTCTACAAGGTCTATCACTAGAATAAGCCAGAATTCAACAAGGTATGCCATTTTTCCTAAAACTCCTTTTCTAAGAGGTTCCAAGTAGTGACAACTGGAGGAATTGCATAAAACACATTGAAGAACATTGTATATCATTTTTGTATCTTTATTCATTACAGGTACATAGTTATGATTATTTCAAGTTAGGGCTGTTGACTAATCCAAAACTAGTCATGTGAGACTAAAGAAAAGTTTGATGAAAATGATAGTATCTTCTTGTTAAAGTTAAGGAAGGTTTGCAGGTATGTGATCATATACAACAGGTATATTACAGAGTTACAAATCATATTTGGATGATGATATTGATGAGGGATTTTGGTTGAGGTACATGTTGGGTACATGTTTGAGACAAGTAGTTGATGAGTTGACACATACATGAGGTGTATAGTTGATGATGCTGGTACATATTGATGAATCATAGTTGATGAATAGTTGACACATGATTGGTACATAATTGGTACATGGTTGGATGCACTTGTTTATGGTACAGGTTGATTACAAGTTGTTTGGTACAGGTTGGTGCATGGTTGATGCACTTGTTTATGGTACAGGTTGATTACAGGTTGAGGTACAAGTTGATGCATGATTTATGCATGGTTCAAGTTTATTGGTACAGGTTTACAATGGTATATCTCAAGGTGATACTGTGATAGTGGTTCCATCATTCTACTTCTACTTCAGGGCGGTTGGACAGAGCAAAGACAGGTGGTTGTATCCACCTTCCGGTTGTAGCTGGAGAACATAGGGGGTTGTAGCTTCCTTCTGGTTGTAGCTAGAGAATAGGGGAGTTGGAGATTCCTTCATGTTGTAGCCTGAGAAACAAGGGGGTTGGATCCTCCTTCCAATTGCAGCTGGAAAACAATGGAAGTTGGTGCTTCCAATGAATGTAATTCTTCAAGACATATAAGAAAAAGAATTATGTGGTTTTCTCCCGCTTTGGGTTTCCACGTAAAACACTGGTATACTGTGTATGTGTATGATTGTTCATTTGTTCATTGCTTATTTACTCTGAAGTTATTGTATGATAATGCTACATTGATATAACACTTGGATTATATGGTTAAAAAGGATTCAATTGCTATATTACTAATTCACCCCCCCTGTCAATAATACAACATTTTTAAAGGTTTTATCGTATTTTTGTGCATCAATTCTCCATGGAACAACATGAGGTATGTGTAATCGTTGTTTTGTAATTATTTTATGTTAATTTATCTTCAATTGAGCGATTAAAAGTTTCTAACGTTCCTTGTTTTCTTGCAATAGGCCAAAAACATGATCCTACCTTCCCTCCAGTCCTTCATCCAGACCTTCATTCGACACTCGATCCAACACTCGATCTGAAACTTGGAGAGTAGTGGAGTTGGTGGTTATCATATCGATGAGCTTCTATGGGTGAATCATAAAAATGGGTTTTGTGCCCACTTACGCCCTCTAGCTATGGAACTGATCACATTCAGACTTGAGCAGTTGCAGTGGCCACTATATTGAGCGCACCAGACTGTTGGAGGAGATGCATTTTGTTGATGAAACAATAATGATTTTTTGTTTTTAGAGAGTGTCGACCCTTTCAGTGGTCAACATCTCAAGATGTGTATGCACTCTATAAATATTTGTTGGTCTATGCCACCAAGAGGACAATTGTTTATATACATACAAACATTATCTTGATTTTGCTGTAAACTCAGTTTTAGTGATTAATATCAATGTTGTGTTATTTTTGTGACTGTTTTTTCACATTGAAGTAGTGCCACGGCCATTTGGGGGGCCCACCAGTGGTCTAGGTAGCTTGTGCATATCAGTGTATATTCATATTTTTGTATTTGGATTTCATAACTAGCTAGCTTCAAGTTACTTGTTGAAAACGTATCACTGTGTATATATTTTCTACTTTGCAAATCACTTTTTGGATTGTATGTGTATTACAGAGAATTTATAATAATCTATATTTACGTGTTTATACTCTGATTCTTAACACTTTGTTATTTAGGTTGCAATTTAATTATTTATAAGTTGTTTACCTATGTTATCATAACTCTCTATTTCTATTTATAAAATTGTAAATCGTTCCATAGTTTGGTTACTTATGCAGTGTTTCTTTTATCCACATCTACTTTATTAGATTAGGTCAATTACTTCTTGTGGATTTAGATAAACTGTTCACTTTATTTTCAACATTAAAATGCTAGGATCAGAGTTGATTTTGAATTACGATTTTGAATTATATCCTAGTTATGGTTTTTAATTAGTACTAGTTATTGTTGGATCATGTTGTCATTGATGCCAAAGGTTTAACTAATTGATGTGAAAGGATTGATGTCAAGTGATTGCTTGATGCCAAATGATGATTGATTGATTGATTGATGTCAAAGGATTGCTGTCAAATGATTGATTAATGCCAATGGATGATTGATTGTTTGCAATTGATTGATGTCAAGGAATTAGTTGATGCCAAAGGATGATTGAATGATGTCAAGGTCAAAGGTTTGTATATTTATGAAGATGGATCAATGAGTTGTCATTGGTATAAGATGTATTGTTGGATTGAATCATTATTGTCTTATCATGGTTGATAAGGTGCACAAATGGATGAACTCCAAAGTGGCCCCCTTATGGTGAAATCACTCACGGGAAGACGCTTTATGGATGATTCATCGTAGAAGTATGGTTGGATAACCCATGCTTATATGTGGAATAATGAGATGAATATTAGTGAAGTTGTTGGTGAAACTATCCTAGATGGATAGTTCTTGTCATTCCATTTCAGATGGTATGTGGAATGTCACATAACTCCTCATGGTTTGAGAGTTATGGCCCTACGAAGATGAAGGACCCTCATATGTAGGCTTGAAGCCCCAAAAGGTCAAAGAATTCAAAGAGCTTGCAAAGAAGAAATTATTATTTAAATGGTAAAGAAAAGTGACAAAATCAAGGAGGAATATTTAAATGGAGAACTTTCTATTTATGGAAAGTGGTTAACTTAGAAATAGGTTAAGTGACTTAGAAATAGGTTAAGTGACCTAGAAATGGGTTAAGTGACCTAGAATATGCTTCTAATGAAGCTACTTGAAGAGTAAAAATAAGAGGCAAGGGTCTCTTGTGTAAGATCATCTTTTGTGTATCTTTTGTGGATATTTGGTGTGCATCTCTTGTGTATCTCTTGAGAATGATTGAAGATCTATTATGAGAGAGAGACGATATGGAGGATCTCATGGACACATCAAAGTTTTGGCAAGTCTTAGATCATGATGGAAAAAGTCTCAGAAGTTTAGAAACCCTAGTTTATGAGGTATACACGGGTTGTAGTAAGCTAGGGCACATACATACGTGGGCTAAATGAGGATAGAGCATGTATAGTTGATGAAGTCATGAAGACTTGTGTGTGAGTTGATGACAGGCTCTTGAAGACTGAAGCGGGTTCCAGATATTCATTCTATGGGCTCAGATGTGCCATAGAAACTCTGGTATGGTTACATTGTTGTCTTAACAGATACTCTTGCTTGTTGTGTAGTGAATGCTTAATGCATTCTTGGTTGTGTTGTTGTGATGTGGTTTGTGTTGATTGATAGAGTGAGAAAAACTCCTATGGTTCAATACTGATATGATTTCCATAGTATACTGGTTTCTTATACATGATGAGTAGCATTCATATTGTATGGCTGAGAGACATGAGTAAGTTGTTGGAGAGCTTGGATGTGTTGTGATTGTTTATGAGTCAAATTGGACAGTGAATGAAAGAAGAGAATGTGATTGAAGGTTTCAAAGGATATGAGTTGATCTTTAAGAGAAAACCTTAAGTAACTCAGATTTGATACACAGGCTGTAGTACAGACTGGCCGCGTACATATGCGAGTTGTACTACTAGTAGGGCACGTAAATAACGCATGTTGCACTACCGACAGTTTGCGTACCTGTTGACATATTGATATCTGTTGAGGATTGTTGCCTCATCTCAGTTGGTGCTAAGGATGTAAGATGAGTCTTGCATTATAGATTTGGTGCTCTTCTAGAGTTGTACTCTATTCAGTTGTTGTTGATAACCCAAGGAGTGTAGTCCATAATAAAAAGAAAATTGTACATACATCTTGTGTTCTTTGTGTTCATTGTGGTGATGAATTATTGATGATATATGTTGTTGATATATGTTCACATATAACTTATTATAAATGACAACAATAATTAATGGGTAAATGGTGATTGCTAACTAAAGAGTTTTGTGAAAGGGAAGTTTAGGGAATTTTGAGAAAAAGAGCCCCACACTCATTCATCCCCCCCCTCTAAGTGTGTTCGGTGTGTCCAACAATTAGTATCAGAGAAGGCCTTCACTATAAGCTTTAACAAGCTTGGAGGAGATCTATGGACACACAAATGTATGATGAAGTTCCAATTGTTGATGAGGGAAACTATTCTACTTGGAGAATAGAAATGAGAGTACATTTGAAAGAGATGGGAGTGGGTATTTGGAAGGAAGCCATTGGTGGATCAGTTTCATTGAAGAACAAGTCAAAGTTTGCAGCTCAAAAGGAAGGAAAGAAGAATGATGAATTAGCTCTCAAGACCATTCTTAGTGGACTCTCAAGTCCTATCAAAGAGAGCATGGGATTGTAACATACCTAGCCACCCACAAGCCAAGGGATGATACCTTAAAGCCCACCCTTGGACTTCATACTCTTACTGATACCTTATTTCATTAATAATAATGCATAAGATACACGATTTAGCGACATGCACAACAATATCCACCAAACATGCATAATCTAAGATTTAGTTAAACGATAATTAAAATACACAACATAATACATTCATACACAGATAATAATATCACAACAGAGAGCACTTATCTTTATAAAAAGGCGAAACCAACTGGCTGTAGACCAAGAATGTTCCACCCATCCGTAGAAACAACTTCTCCAAATCTCAACAGTAGTGTCACCCCCAAGCCAGGGCTATGAATCCACAAGGATGGTTCCAGAGTGTACTTGGGTTCCCAAACCAGTCATCTCTCAAGCTCACATAGGTTTCCCATAACCCACAAAAATCCAAGTACCCAGCTCTCTTCCACCCAACCTGTACCACCCAAGAGAATGGACCTCCACCCTTCTCTGCCACACATTCACTCAGGCAGTCCTTCTCCTTTTTCCAAGGCCTCCAACACAGCTGGTCCAGAATATCAATGTTGGAACTCTTAGGACTTGTAGTTGTGAGCAAAATAGGTGATGTAGGAGTATCGTAATCAAGCCAACAAATAAGCACAAAGGTGAAGCAAAGATGGAAACACACCAGTGCACCTTTTGGAGGCATTTTGAATTTCAAAAGACAGAGAATTAATGTTACAACCAACAAGATGTATTGCATTTATGTTTTGGATATTGTAAACAGATCTTGAGTGTTGATCTCATCTTTCGGTTATGAAGGCATTTAATTGTAATGAATGTAAAGTAGGTAGCTTTTAATTTTCGACTAGATAGCTTAGAGTTGTAAGAGGGAAAACTCTAGAAATAAAATCTCCCTTGTATGTATGGCATTGTCGGATTATTTTCATTGTAATTGTAAGTTGTAGAGTAATAGAGCAAGAGAATAGGATAACAAATATTGTAGAATTTTTATAAGCAGATATTTGTCACTATTGAACCCATGTATAGAAGAACTTGGATTAATATAAGAATGCTTAGACTTACCCAACCAAGGAGAAATGTTGAAGAACTATTGTTGCAAGGAGTGCGCAGAGTTGGAAACGTGAATAACCAGAGTTTATTGTGAATGTTGCAAGGAGTGCGTGCAAGAATCCTTTAGAAATCCTTGATTTTGCAGTACAACAAAGCTCAAGAAGGATAGAGATTTGGAAGGAAGGAAGAGGTCTGAAGTTGCCTCACAGAAGTTAATCTCCGGAGGAAGAGATGCCATGTATTTGACAGGAGTCTTTGAGAAACCTGAATGGACGGTTGAAATTATCAGAGGGAGAATCGTCAAAGTTCCGTGGACCATTAGATCTTGCAGATGAGTGGGGAGGTTAAGGTTGAGTGTCTTTCAACACTCATAATATTAGAAGGAGTAGTGGCCATTGGATTTGGATCAACGGGAGCCATTGATATCATGCTTGAATTTCATTGTTTAAGAATTCGAGGTGTGGAGAAAGTTGTGACTCAGAGTTGAGAGTTGTGAATTACCAATTCGCAAAGTCCCGATAGAATCAAGACCATCGGATTGCGGGAAGCTCAGATCCATTGATCGTGATGAGGATTCATCATGATTTCGACTATCAGTGAAGCATGTTGTTTCATTGAAAATCGTCGATATGAGAAATACTGAGGTGCCGAAATATTTGGGCCCTAGGTTTTAGTCAAAGGTCACATCAAGTGAAGTCAAGGGAGGAACCAAATATCCGTTAGCCCTTTTCGGGGTTTCAGGGATTGAAGAAGTCAAAGGGATTCATATTTGGGGTCGTGAAACTAGAAATACCTTTTCAGGTGAAGATTGTTGTCACGTTAGTTGGTCACATGGGTAAGATTTTGCGCTTTGTGCTAGTTCACATAGGAATAACTCCGAAGAAGGACCTGTGGAAAAAAATTGTGTGTGTTGAATATTCCTATGGGGAATCAAAGAGTTAATCAGACTCAGAGAGGAGAAAAGAATGATCCTTAGACCCGGAGGTCGAGAAGAACCTGCTGAGGTGGGGTTCTACACCAAGTGGTATCAGAGAATACAATCATTGTTTTCTGTAAGTGAGAGAAGACAGAAGGTAAGTTGTGATTTAAATTCTGCATGGAACAAATTTAATACAATGTCGCCCAAAAGATGTCAAGATAGACCAATGCCTGATCCAGCTGTGGAAAGGGAAATGAGAGAACTTCGTGATCGATTAGATGCTATGGAGACAACACACAGAGAGACAACTGATGCAGTAGATGTCAGTGAATCCGAGAATGAAAATGAGGCTGGAGATGAAAAATAAATTGTAGTCGAAGATGCTGCAGAAGAACGTATATTCATAGTAGTTGCAAGAATAGGTGCCAGAGAAAAGATGGACATTCTGATTTACGAAGGAAACTTAGATGTTGAGGAGCTTCTAGATTGGTTTAGAGATCTATATAAGTACTTCGATTATGGAGATATCGAAGAGGATAAAAAAATAAAACATGTTGTCACTAGACTTAAAGGGCATGCATCACTTTGGTGGGATGAAAAGAATCAAAAGATGGGATAGGATGGTCTCCAAGATGAAAGCCAAGTTTATACCTAGAGATTACCAAATCAATCTGTTTCGAAGAATGAAGAATTTGAGGCAGAGAGGGATGACAGTGAAGGAATACACTGAAGAATTCTATAGGATAAACATCAGAGTTGGTCATCGTGAGAGTGATGATGAAAAGGTTGCCAGATACATGAATGGTATGAGATATTACATTCAATATGATATGAGCATGATGACAATCAGGAATGTAGAAGATTCTTATCAAATGGCTTTGAAGGATGAAGAGAAATTCTCCCGAAAGCAAGGTCAAAGGGGAAGAGGTAGAATCCAGAGAAGAGGCAAAGAAATTACCCAAGACAGAGTAAAGAAGCCCAACGATGAAGAAAAGAAACCTCATACTCACCCTAAAAGAGGAGGAAGTTCACAGGGAAGACAATATGCCGATAAGAACACTTTTCCTCGAGCAAGAGGAAGAGGAATAGGCAGAGGAGGTGAAATAAAGTGTTTTGTCTGTGGAAAGATCAAACACAAATCTTTTGAATGTATTGATAGAAAAAAGGATGGAGGCGAAGCTCACATTTCAGAAGCGCAAAGGCGAAATGTTGAGGCAAAATATGCAGAAGGTGGAAGATCCTTAATGATGAGGAAAATTCTCTTGAAACCAGAGAAAAAGGTGGAGAATCCAGTCCATAGAAACAGTTTGTTCAGAACTACTTGCAAGACCAAGGATAGGGTATTCAAGGTGATAGTGGATAGTGGAAGTATAGATAATCTAGTATCCACATAAATGGTGGAGAAGATGGAATTGGAGACAGTTCCACATCCGAGACCATACAAGGTTTCATGGTTGCAAAAAGGACATCAGGTAAATGTCACTAAACAATGTTTAGTTGAATTTAAGATAGGGGTATACAGAGATGAAATTTTATGTGATGTTATTCCCATGAATGTCTATCATATTTTGTTGGGGATACCATGGCAATATGACATAAATGTTGTTCATGACAGAAGAAATAACACATACACCTTGGAGAAGAATGGTAGAACACATATGTTGCTGCTAATTGAAGACAAGAAAGTGAAAGCAGAAGCAAGCAATACTATACTTCTCATGAGTGGAAAGGAATTTCTGGAGGTATTCAAGAAAGAAGAAGATATGCAGTTTGTTGTGGTAAGGAAACCTAGAGTCATTTTGACCAGTACTTCGATAGATGATCTATCGGAGGAAATTCAGGAACTGCTGGATAATTTTGTTGATATAGTGGTGGATGATTTACCTTGTTCATTTCCACCCATCAGGAGTATAATCCATCATATTAACCTTATACCAGGTGTGAGTTTACCAAAAAAAGTAGTGTACAGATTGATGTCGTAGGAGAATGAAGAGTTTAAGAAGTAAATCAAAGATTTAATGGATAAAGGGTTAGTTAGAGAAAGTTTGAGCCCATGCGCTATGCCAACAGTGTTAAGTCTGAAGAAATATGGTGGATGGAGAATGTGTAAAGATTGGAGGGCTATAAACAAAATCACCATTAGGTATAGATTTCCTTTACCTAGGATGGATGACTTGATGGATTACTTGAGTGGACCAATTTTTTTAAAAATTGATTTGAAAAGAGAATATCATAAGATTAGAATGAGAGAAGGTGTTGAATGGAAGACCGCCTTCAAAATGAATGAAGGGCTGTATGAATGGCTTGTCATGCCATTTGGTTTGACGAATGTGCCAAGTACTTTCATGATATTGATGAACAAAGTCTTGAAGGATTTCATTGGAAAGTTTGTAATTGTGTATCTTGATGATATACTGGTCTTTAGTAAGACTAAGGAGGAACATATGAGACACCTAACTCTAGTGATGAGGAGGTTGCAACAAGAGAAATTGCTGATAAATTTGAAGAAGTCATCTTTCATGAAGAGAGAACTCATTTATTTTGGGTTTGTGATCTCTTCGGATGAGTTGAATATGGATCCTGAGAAAGTAAAAGTAATCAAAGATTGGCCATCACCAAGGAATATCTTCGAAGTTAGAAGCTTCCATGGATTAGCTATTTTTTATAGGAAGTTCATTAGAAATTTTAGTGGGATTAGTGCATCAATGATGGACACAGTTAAGAAAAGACATAAATCTTTTTATTGGACAGAGGAAGCAGAGAAAAGTTTCAACTTGTTGAAGGGGAAATTAACTAAACAACTAGTTTTGGTTTTTCCAGACTTCAGTAAAACATTTCAATTCAAGTGTGACACAAGTGGATTCATGATTGGATCAGTCTTAAGTCAAGACAATAGGTTGATTGCATACTTCAGTGAGAAGTTGAATGAGAGAAAGATGAATTCTCAACCTATGATAAGGAATTTTATGCAATCATATAGGCACTGAAGAAATGGAGACATTACTTGGTTCTGAAAGAGTTTGTCTTGTATAGCGATAACCATCCTTTACAATTCATAACTCGATAGGAGAAGTTGAACCAAAAACATGCGAAGTGGGTTGAATTTATGCATAACTTTACTTTTGTTATAAAACACATTTTTGGAACTGCTAACAAGGTTGTTGATGCGTTGAGCAGAAAAAGTTTGATTCTGCAGGAGTTTCGTGTGAAGACCTTAGGTTTTGATAAACTTAAGGATATGTACAAAGATGATTCATATTTCAAGGATGCTTATGAAGCATGTGAGAATCCTATTCTGAGAGACATAAGCCAATGGATTGAATATATGGTTTATGATGGATTATTCTTCAAAGGAAATCAATTGTGTATCCCGAAGCATTTTATCAGAGAGAATCTTCTGAAGGAAAAACATAGTGGGGGATTGGCAGGACATTTCAGCCATGAAAAAACATTTGCGCAACTGAAAAACTTATATTATTGGCCAGGGATGAAGACATATGTCAATAATTTTGTGAATAAATGTAGAATTTTCTAGCACAAAAAAGGGAAAAGATAGAATACAGGGTTTTATCAACCATTTCCAGTACCAGAGAGGCTGTCGGATGCGGTAAGCATGGATTTTGTGTTAGGACTAACAAGGACACAGAGAGGTTGTTATTCCATATTCGTGGTAGTTGACAGATTTTCTAAAATGACACATTTCATTCCATGTCAGAAAACCAGTGATGCAATGCATATTGCAAATCTATTTTTCAAAGAAGTAGTTAGACTTCACGACTTACCCAGGAGTATTGTTTCAGACAGAGATACCAAATTTGTTGGTAATTTCTGGAGGACACTATGGAAGAAGCTGGGAACAGAATTATCATTTAGCTCAGCATATCACCCTCAGTTGGATGGATAGACTGAGGTAGTAATTCAGAGCTTGGGAGATTTATTGAGGAGTTTAGTAGTTGAACATCACAGTCAGTGGGATCAGATTTTGCTGCAAGCAGAATTTGCATATAACAAATCACCTAACAGAAGCATAGGACATAGCCCATTCTATATTATGTATGGAATGCAACCGAGAGGAGTGTTTGAGTTGAGAGACTTAGAGCAAGGTGATTTCAGGATTGCTGGAGTAGAAGATTTTGCAGCCAGAAGAAATATTCAGTTCGAAGTGGGAGATTTAGTTTTAGAACATCTGAGAAAAGGAACATATAATAAGCTGAAAATGAAAAGATAGGGCTGTGTAAGATTCTGAGAAAATTTCAGGCCAATGCTTATGAAATAGAATTGCCAGATGGGGTAGGAATATAACCCATATTCAATGTAGAAGATCTATATCCTTACAGAGAAGATGAAACAAAGGAATTAGAGGAAGTTCAATGGGTTAAACAAATGATTGTAGCTGAAAAATCCCTAGATGGAAAGGATAATTGATCAGAGAATTAGCAAGGAGACCCAAAGGAATAAATATTTTGAGTATTTGACAAGATGGAAGGGACATCCGATTGAAGATGCAAGTTGGGAAAGCGAAGCGGAGATCCAAAAACATGGATAGATGGTGCAGGAGCTCATGAAAAAGAGTTCATGAATTTTTCAGCCAAGGGAGTATGATGCAGGAGCATCGTAAACAAGACAACAAAGCAAGCACAAAAGCGAAGGACAGCTGGAAATGTACCAACGCACCTTTTGGAGGAATTTTGAATTTCAAAAGACAGAGCATTAATGTTATAGCCAACAGAATGTATTGCATTTATGTTTTGGATATTGTAAACAGATCTTGAGCGTTGCTCTCATCTGTCGGTTATGAAGGCATTTAATTGTAATGAATGTAAAGTAGGTAGCTTTTAATTTTCAACTAGATAGATTAGAGCTGTAAGAGGGAAAAATCTAGAAAAAAAATCTCCCTCGTATGTATGGTATTGTAGGATTATTCTCGTTGTAATTGTAAGATGTAGAGTAAGAGAGCAAGAGAATAAGAGAACATAGATTATAGAATTTGTATAAGAAGATAGTTGTCGCTATTGAACCCATGTACATAATCACTTGGATTAATATAAGAATGCTTTGATCCAATTTTATGGTGTGTCATGGTTACTATTTGCATTTATTGAATGGTATGTTTACAGTTGGTTTATGTTCTCTGTTATGCCTTTCTTTCAATGTTTTGTGTGTATGATTTCATGTTGAATGTATGAAGTCTGTGAGAGGAGAAGTATAAGTTTCAATTATTTCTCTTCCTGAGAAGTCCTGCTAGGAGTGCAGTGAAAGTCCCCAAGTGGTGCGTTGATGAGGTTCTGAGTCTTATCTCAGAAAAGTTCAAGAGGGATACCGTTGTTCTTATACCCATGGAAGTGCAAAGATAAAGTAAGAGTCGTGCAAGGTGTGTGTAGGTTAATGGAATTCTTAGACTTACCCAACCAAGGAGAAAGGTTGAAGAACCATTGTTGCAAGGAGTGCGCAGAGTTGGAAGTGTGAATAACCAGAGGTTATTGTGAATGCTGCAAGGAGTGTGTGCAAGAATCCTTTAGAAATCCTTGAGTTTGTAGTATAACAAATCTTAGGAAGGATATAGATTTGGAAGGAGTTCAAAGGAAGGATGAGGTATGAAGTCACCTAACAGAAGTTAAGCTCAGGAGGAAGAGACACCAGGTATTTGACAGGAGTCTTTTAGAAACCTGAATGGACGGTTGAAATTCTCAGAGGGAGAATCGTCAAAATTTCGTGGACTGTTAGATCTTGCAGATTAGCGGGAAGGTTAAGGCTGAGTTTCTTTCAACACTCATAATATTAGGAGGAGTAGTGGTCATTGGATTTGGATCGACAGGAGCCATTGATCTCGTGCTTGAATTTCATCATTTCAGAATTCGGGGTGTGGAGAAAGTTGTGACTTGGAGTCGAGAATTGCGAATTCCAGATTCACGAAGTCTCGATAGAATTAGGACCATCGGATCGTGAGAAGATCAGAGCCATTGATCGTGATGAGGATTCATCACGATTTCGGCTATCAGTGAAGGGTGTTGTTGCATTGCAAATCATCGATATGCGAAATCTCGAGGTGCTGTAATATTTGGGCCCCAGGTTTTAGTCAAAGGTCACATCAAGTGAAGTAAAGGGAGGAACCAAAGATTCGTTATCCCTTTTCAGGGTTTCAGGGATTGAAGAAGTCAGAGGGATTCATATTTGGGGTCACAAAATCGTGAAACTTGGAATACCTTTTTAGGCAAAGATTCTGGTAACGTCATTTGGTCACGTGGGTAAGAGTTTGCACTTTGTGACAGTTCACATAGGCATAACTCTGAAGAAGGAATTGTGGAAAACACTTGTGTGTGTTGAAGATTCCTACGGGGAATCAAAGAGTCAATTAGACTCAAAGAGGAGAAAATAATGATCCCTAGACCAGGAGGTTGAGAAGAACTTCCTAAGCTAGGGTGTTGCACCAACAGGGCACATACCAACGCATCGCAGACATGTAGGCCCCAAGTCATGGATGGATTGCACCAACGACCATTACAACCAACTATCCTGTGTATAATATTCAACAGTTCGGCTCCCTTTCCCAAGACAAGACACGGATGAGGATGGATCAATTAATGGGTGAGTGATTTCATGCAAGTGCGTGAGGGAATTGAATGAACGCACAGGAAAATCAATGAACAAGCCATTAGTTGAACCTCCCCATCAGACCAGAGGTAGGTTTCAGTAACTTCGTGGGGAATCAAGAACCTCCCAACCTTCCCCAAGAAGCTCACGTAACTGATCTCCCTCCCTTAGGAAAAAAGGGTAATTAACATAGGAATAAACACTTAGCCCCTCAATCCCCCTCTCTTGTGGAACCATAGCCCCCTATAACTCTAGTTCTTGTTCTTCTAGCAGCCAACCATGTATTTATTATTAATAATGATAAAAAAATTACATGTCTTGGGCACACTGGCCTTTTAATAATTGTTTGGGCACCCTGGCCTCTCATCATTGTAGAAATACATTATTTAAAATGGGGGTTCAAAACCCGGGGTGTTACATCCCCCCCCCTTATTTTGGCACTGTCCTGAGTGCATATACAAAATAGAGATCAAAATCTCAAATTTATTCAAAAAGTTGCAAGTACTCTGCCTGCATGGAATCTTCATGCTCCCAGGTAGCATATTCAGGACTATAGTAGGTCCACTGAACTTATACCAGCTCTATAACTCGATTCCAGAGAAGTTTGACTTTTATGTCCAATACCCGCACCAGTTGAACCTGAAAATCTCCCTCCATCTCTACCTAAATCAGATGCCAATCAAAAACATGGTTAGGGTCATGTACATATTTATTTAGTAAAGATACATGAAATACATTATGCACATTCATGGAAGAAGACAATGCAAGCATGTATGCAACTGACCCTATTCTATCCAATATTTCAAATGGACCACATAATCTGACTGCCAACTTTGTAAAACTACCCAATTTCAATGATCTTTTCTTGGGCTTCACTTTCAAAGGTACATGCTCCCCTACTTTAAATTTTATAGTTGTCCTGTACTTGTCTGCATAAAATCTCTGTCTATCCTGAGCTGCCTTTAAATTCTTCTTCATCTTTACCACTTGGTATTCCATGTCCCTGAGCAACTCCGACCCAAGTACCACTCTATCTATTGGGTTGTCCCAGCTTATTGGAATATCACATTTCCTATCGTACAAGGATTCAAATGGGATCATTCTTAATGAAGCTTGATACCCATTATTATATGCAAACTCAACCAAGTGTAAGTAATCTTCCCACTTAGATGGATTATCCATCACATACATTCTCATCATATCTTCAATTATTCGATTGACTCTCTATGTTTTCCCATCTATTGGGCCCGAGATATGATCAATTTATGACAATTATTAGACACTTTTTACCAAATGTACATATGTGTTTTTCATGTTTTGAAGGATCTTTTTGAACAATTTTATGCTAAAACGGTATGATCTACACTAGGTACGTATGATTCATGTTTTATGTCAATATTGAGTATAATTCATCACGTTTTATGATTCCAAAGATCTAATTCACATTTTTCTGGTGTTACAGGGCAAAAACACACCAGTTTCTACTTCTCACACTCAGTCCAGCACTCCTTCTAGCACTCGTTCCGGTACCCGATCCGACACTACGTCCAACACCATGTCTTGCACAAAAATGGAGGGCGACTTGGTGGTTATGGTATTGGCGTCCAGTGGTGGGAGAATCAAGAACATGGGTTTTGTTCGTCTTTGCCCCCTCTAGCTACTGAACTCCCGACAACTCAGTTTTGGTTGTTCAATAGGGCGATTATTGGCTCACTCTGTTTCAGCAGTTAGGGCATCATTTAATGCAATTTTCTGAATTTAGAAGTGGTTCGACCCTACCGTGGTCGACCACTTGGTATGTAAACATTATAATTACCATCATGGTAGTCAGATAGAAGCTAAGCAGTAGAAGCATCAGTGTGATAGATAAAAATACGATTTTACTCCGTTTTGCTATTTTACAATGCCAAATTAGATAAGAACTGTGTTTTTAAGTTTTTATGATAAAATCGACCTGTTGAGTTTGTGGTGTGATTTTAGGAAGTGACCACGACTTTTTGGGGGGACCACCAATAGTCTGGTAACTTTTCTTTAAGTTGTTTATGCATTTCATAGCTTATATGTCTCTTTTCTATTTCCTGTACATGCATTATTATTTTGTTGATTAATTTGTTGTTGTAGTTTAATTGTCTTAACTCTCTTTTGCAGGTTAGTATGAAGGATTTTGTTAGCATGGATTGATCTTGTAGTTAGGAACGAATTTGCAAATTCATAGACTAACCCCATGTGCAATTAGATGTTAGATTGTGTTTTATTTATGCTTCTAGAATTAAATTTAAAACAAAGTTTTAAATAGAATAGAACAAAGTTTTAATTTGAGTTTTCTTTAACAAGGATTTGATGGATGGATAGGATTAATTTTAGTTTTTAATTATAGATTGATTATTTCATTTTTATATATATCTTTCTTACTTAGTTGTTGGCTAATACATTTGGTAGTTTACTTTTTAATGTCATGTTTTAATTTCTGTTCTTACGCATTTTCTTATTGCAGTTTGAATTGTTAGAATAGATATAGCAAAGTTTCATTTTATGTAATTTCCTTCCTAGAATTAGATTGCAATTGTATTTCTTAGTTAATGATTGAGTTTAAGTATGAATTTTGATTACATAGTGTAGAAGTATAATCATGATCTCGTTATATTGTTGATGGTTAATAAATGAATATGCAGGGTAATTGATAATTGTTTCCGTAATGGCTAAATTCTCATTAAATTGTTTAATCCATATCTTTCAGTTTGCTATTTAGATCACTGTTGAGCTTATACCACTTGAATTATCCTTTGTTGTCAAGTGCCATCGAGATATTATCAGACACCGAAGACATTCACACAACCACCAACATTATATTTGAGTTTTCATAGGTTAAAAGATAGTTTTCCTATTTTCATAGGTTAAAGGATAGTTTTCTTGCTTTCATAGGTTAAAATATATAGTTTCCTGCTTTCATAGATTAGAAGATATCGTTTCTTTCTTTCGTAGATAGTTTTATTGCTATTGTAGGGTAGATAGTCTTTTTCTTTGATAGATTAGAGAGCAGTTTTGTTTATCATAGATTAAAAGTTAGTTGTTAGTTCTTCTTGCTTTCAATTAAATAGATTTCATTTTTATGAATTAGAAATAGTTTTGAAGTTTTAAGAATATAGTCCACTTGCCTCTTAGGCTAGATAGTTGTTCAATGAGAAGTTTTAATTTGATTACTTGCAGTAGAAGTTACCTTAGAGTCGTTAGTTGTTTACTTGCTTTAATAGGTTAGTTAGTTGTTTTGGTTACTTGTTTACTTGCTTTAATAGGTTAGTTAGTTGTTTTTCTTATTTGTTTACTTGCTTTAATAGAATAGTTGTTGGCTTGTTTATTTACTTGCTTCCATAGGGTAGTTTCTCATTGAATTTAGGTTGGCAACTTAAAGTAGTTTGTTTTTTTTATTTGCTTATTTTTATGCTTGATAGTTGATTTTTCTTATTGTTATGAACTAGTTTGCTTCAAGTAGGGTTTTTACTTGCTTTCTTAGAGCTATCCATCGATCCTTGGCCCAAAAGTACTTAGGTTACATATTTTCAAGTTTCTTAGTAGGGTTTGCTCATTAGATAGGTTTGCTTGAGTAGATTAGCCTTAGATAGCTACCTTCCTTAGTTAGATTATACCCCTACCAGCCCTTCTACCTTTAGCATATATTTTTCTACAACTCTAAGTTTACTTACCCCGGGTTGACAATTTAATTGAGGGTTTTTAATTGTGTTTTTAGTGCATATACAACAACCATCATTTTTGGCACCGTTGTCGAGGAGTTGTCTCAAGGTAAGAAGTAGTTAGGAAATAGATCATTCCTAGACCTTAGCATTAGATTGGTGTCAGGGGAACTTTAAGATGAGAGGTAAGAATCTGCACATCTACTATTTCAGGCTCCCCCAAACCCAATGGTAGTTTTTGTTTACTTTCATGAATAGACCTAGAAACCAAATGTTAGATTTTTCTTTTGTTTTTTCTTTCTTTCATGAATAGACCTAGAGATCCAAAAGGTAGATACATTAAATCTAAATCAAGCCTTTCAACCAAGGTTCTTTCCAACCTTTTTGGGGGAAGGGACGTTCCACTTATAAAATTAGCAGAGCGATACCGAAAAATAGGAGCTAGCTCAACTCAAAGAGCTAAAATAGTCTCTGAGAAGACTAACAAAGGGAGAAATATAGAACAATAAATTGAAGCATCATTCATATTAGGACATGAGGCAAGACCACTCGAGCCTTCCGCAGAACCAAACAATACAACCTTTTCTTTTACAGCACCACTAGGAGATCCTAATTTTGAAGATATCATAGACCCTGAACAGGTGAATCTTTTGTTTGGTAGTTCAGCCAATGTAATTATCTCTCAAACTAACACAAAACCTTTGGCACTAATAATCTCAACTGGCTCGAGTAGAGTCGCAGACATCCAATCCATAGGAATACATTTCCATCAAAGGGAAACCTTGTTCTCTTCAAAGATAAATACACCTAGGTACTCTCTTTTTGGAAACCAAACCAATATGGATGATCAGGACGACCATAACAATGTAAGACATGAGGAGGAAGAAGAAACTGGAAACCAAACCAAAACTACCTTCAGGTTTCCAATTTTGGACACCACTCCCAATGTCAACATGAAGAATATTCCTCTCTCAGCACTACCTACCTTTTATGGTAAAAACAGTGAAGATCCAGACACCTTCCTATTTGAATTTGACATCTTGTGTAGGAGCTACAAGTACATGCAAGATGCCCATAAATTAAAACTCTTTCCTACCACCCTCAAAGACTCTGCACTAAGTTGGTTCATGGGGTTGGGAGAATCTAGTATTAGGTCTTGGGAAGCCATGAAAGACATCTTTCTTAAAAATTACTGAGACTACTACAAGACCAAAGAGTCTCGTAATGACATCTTTAAAATCCAACAGTTAGAAGATGAGACCATTGAAGATTATATGGAAAGATTTGGTTATTTCTCCCAGAAGTCAAAATACCATGAACTCCCAGAGGATGCAATTAGGGCTCTTTTCCTTAAGGGAATTTCAGAAGAATACCTAGATATGCTTAACCTGATGGCATCAGGTCACATCTCTCATAAACCATTTGATGAAATATGTGAAACATGTAAAAATTACTCAAGGATTAGAGCCAAAATAGGAAAGAATGTTTGGGACCCTTATAATAGAAACTTAAAACCAATTAGTTCAGGTGGTATCACGAGAGCAGAGATAGGGAACCTTTTAGAAAACTTCAAGACAGACATCTTAAGCACAATAGGTTCGCAGTTGGATACCCTTAAAATAAAAAAGAAACAGGAGGAGGAAAATGGAGCAATGAGCATATATTACCCAAGATGCAAGAGGAAGCATTCCTCAAGGGAATGCCCATTAGATAAAATTTCAGTTTGTGGCTTCTATACAGAAGACCATGTGACTAAAAAACTTCCATCATTTCCCGACTTATTAGCCATCTATAGGAGTGGAGATCCTGGGGAGTCTTCTTATGCACCTAGGAGGCCATGGCAGCATAGGAGCCAACCCACATACCCGGATCTACAATCTCAAGTTACACCCTATTATGAACAACAACAACAGTGGAACCCACCAGGTTGTCAAAACTGGTCTACTTAGTACCAAAATCCTTGCTTTCAAGGATGGAGAGGAGGACATAACCAAGAAAACCCTCAAGCTCCACCTGTCCCTATCTCCAACCATCATTATCCTCAGTTCCCACTGAACAATCCACATCTTCTGCCAGGTTTTGTTCCACCACCTTTACCTCCTATTCCACAACAAAAACCACTACAATATCAAAATGCAAGCTCCCTGAGACCAACACTATTACCAGCACAATCAGTGTCGAATCCCAATAATAGGCCCCCTCAACCTCTTCACAATGTTGAGATGCAGGCCTTCCCGACATGTGTTATTACTCCTGTTTCATTACAGGAAATTCAACTAAGATTGGGAAACATTCTGGAGAGGTAGAGACCTTCATTAGTCATCCAGGAATAAGAAGAATAAGAAACCACCAAACAACCCACAGATGACACTAGGTGGGAAGATGTTATTATCTCGAAGAATCAAGAACCCAAGCTTCCCCAAAATGAACCTTCACAAATTACGAAGGTCACTCGTTATCCAAACTGATTAGTATTTGAAAAACCTACCACCCGACCGGAATTTGAAATTTTGAATGAATTGAAAAATATTTGTGTCAAGATTCCCCTGCTTCAAGCTATTAAAGACATTCCAATCTACAGTAAGGTAGTCAAAGAATTGTGTATTGAGAAGCCACGTAGGAAGAAAAAGGACCCTCCTAGAGTACATTTGGTAGGAGGACTTTCTGAGTACATATCAGGGCAACCAAAACTAGCAAAATATGGGAACCCAGGAAACCCCATAGTGACCATAACCATTAATGAGATCTCCATCAGAAACACTCTCATAGACCTAGGGGCAGCCATCAATGTTATGACCGCTACTGCCTTGGAACAATTACAGTTACAACCTCTTCTTTGGCCTACCCCAACCATTTTGGAATAAGATAACAAGACTAGGGTTATACCTGAAGGGATCTTAGATGATATCATGGTTACTTTAGCCTCGTGGGAGTAAACAGTAGATTTTATTTTCATTCATTCAAAGGATCCTACCAAAGGCCATCCCATCATTTTGGGAATACCTTGGCTAGCCACAGCCAATGCATTTATTGGTTGTAGAGAAGGGGAAATGACCATCTCAAATGGCCTCTCTATCCAGAAGCTCACCATTTATCCTCCAGCTCAACCTATTATGGAGAATATATGGTGGCTTGAATGTCCACACAAGAACGAGGACTGGGAAGAACTTGTATTGCCAAGTGACCATGCATGGGCACTTCAGAAGCACACAACATAAAATGTGCTAAACCAGTTTATTTCTTCTATAACATGTGTGGATTTTCCACAGTCTTTTCCCAAATTTGAATACATGTTTGGGGAATAATTTCAATAACAATTAGACCCATCCATTTTGTCTTCGACATTTTTTATTTTCTAGATATATGAGTCTGTCATGTCTTATACCATGCCCTACGAGATTAGTCCAGGGAAATGTTTACATATAAACTCTGGGCTAGATGTAGACCAATAGAAAAAGTTACTAGATATCCTTAATGAACAATCAAGAGAATTTTCCTAGGAATACAATGACATGAAGGGTATACATCCTGACACATGCATCCATCACATATATACCCAGGGGGAAGTAACACCTGTTAGGAAACCCCAAAGAAGGATGAACCCATTACTTAAAGATATAGTAAAGGAGGAGATCCAAAAGTTGTTAAATGTTGGATTCATTTATCCCATCTCCGATAGTAAGCGGTTATCCCCACTTGTAGTGGTTCCAAAGAAAGTGACCAGGAAATGGAGAATTTTTGTTGATTTCTGGGAACTCAACAAGGCCACTCTAAAAGACTACTTTCCTCTCCCTTTCATTGACCAAGTTCTAGATACCTTATTTGGAAAAAGTATTTTTCCTTTCTATATGGGTACAATGGGTACAACCAGATTCTTATAGCACCCACAGACCATGACAAGACTACCTTTACTTGTCCTTGGGGAACCTATGCCTATAGGTTCTTACCATTTGGATTATGTAATTCTCTTGCCACATTTCAACGAGCAGTATTAGGGATATTTGCCGATCTTATTCATGATTGTGTGGAGGTCTACATGGATGACTTCACAGTCTATGGAAACACTTACCAGAAAGCCTTAGACAACTTAGAAAAAGTCCTCATCAGATGCCAAGAAATAAACCTATCTCTAAGTCATGAAAAATGAAAAATGTTGTTAACTGAGGGAGTGGTTCTAGGACATCATGTTTCATTTAAAGGGATAAAAGTAGATCCTGCAAATATTGAGGTCATCGTTAGACTTACACCCCCCAAAAATCAGAAAGAGGTGAGAATCTTTCTTGGACATGCCGTATTATCAGTGGTTTATTGAAAATTTTACAAAGATTGTTGCATCTATGTTTGGATTATTAATAAAAGATGTTGATTTTGTTTGGCCTGAGCAGTGTCAAACTTCCTTTGAAACCCTGAAAGATAAGCTGTCCGTGGCACCAGTTCTTAGAGTGCCCAATTGGACTCTCCCATTTCATATATCCACTGATGCCTCTGACACCGCAATAGGAGGGGTATTAGGGAAGAAAGAGGACCAGCAGTCCTATGCCATTTATTTTGTGAAAAAGAACTTGTCCCCTGCCGAGTTGAAATACACAGTCACCGAGAAAGAATTCTTAGCAGTTGTTCATGCTATCAACAAGTTTTGTCATTACATTACAGGTTATGAAGTATTTTTACATACTGATCATTCTTCCATTAGATTCCTCGTGACTAAACCCATAACTAATGTTCGAGTGACTAGGTGGATTTTGTTATTGAAAGAATTTAATATCACTATGCTTGACCGACCTGGAAAGGATAATATAGTAGATGGCTTTCTTTCCCGAATAAGAAATGAGGATGATGATATCCCTGTAAATGATAGTTTCCCAGATGAGAACCTCTTTGCACTTTCTGTCAATACCCCTTGGTTTGCAGATATGGAAAACTATTTGGATACTAAGAAGTTACCCTCTCATTTGTCACCTAATGAAAATTATTACGCAGAGTGCTAATTACTCTTGGGTTGGTCATGACCTTTTTCACACAGGTCCTGATTTGATTATTTGTAGATGTGTCCAAGAGGATGAGGTACCTGAAATACTATGAGGTTGTCATGATGGACCATGTGGTGGCCGTTTTTTCTGAAAAACGTACAACATATAAGGTGTTACATTCGGGTTACTATTGGCCTAGCATTTTCAAAGATGCTGCCAAGTATGTGAGAAATTGTGATAGTTGCCAAAGGATAGGAAGACCTATGTCAGCTGACACAATGTCTTTGCATTCCCAAGTTATGATAGACCCCTTCGAAAAATGGGCCCTTGACTTTGTAGGTCCAATTTCACCCATGTCCCGTAGGAAGAACTATATTTTGGTTTGTACATACTATGTCACCAAATGGGTAGAGGAAGAATCCCTATTCAGGGCTACAGAGAAGTCTGTTGTCGAATTTATCTATGAAGAAATATTTACCCACTTTAGTGTCCCTCATGAAATTATTACCGACCAAGGCACTCAATTCACTTCCAAGCTGATGAAAGAGATGACAAAGAAATATGGGATTAAACACCGTAAATCTTCTTCATACCACCCGCAAGACAATGGTCAGGTAGAATCCACAAACAAAGTTATGGAAGCCATCTTGACCAATATTGTTCAATTACATCACTGGGATTGGGATGATAGGCTCCCAGAGGCTTTGTGGACATACCAGACCACCTGGAGGAATATCACTGGGCATACCCCTTATAAGATAGTGTACGAGAAACAAGTACTTTTACCAATAGAATTCCAAGTTAGGACCTTTCGTATCACCGCAGAATTAGGATTCAACCTGGATTAGGCTCAGAAGAAACGAGCCCTACAATTAAATGAGTTAGATGAGATCATACAAGATGCCATCCAACGTATGGTATTAGTCCAAAATCAAAGGAGTTAGTGGCATGAAAAGTATATTAAGAAGAAGCACTTCCAACCTGGTGATTGGGCTTTGTTGTTTGATTTCCGATTCAAAAACTTCAAAGGCGAAATCACCACCTAGTGGTTGGGCCCTTACGAGGTAGACACTGTATATGACAATGGAGTTGTAAAAATTAAAACAATTGACGATGGACAAGTCTCCTTTGTGGTAAATGGACACCGACTTAAATTTTATAATAAGCCCATTTCCAGAGAGGATTTACTGCATGTCATGTCAACTGACAAGGCATTGGCCTTAGTATATGGGGAAGTCTTGCCTTCTTCTTGAAAATTTGTCTGAATTTCCTGATGTATATATGTAAATCATTTTTGAGTTTTGTTAATAAGGCAATTATAGAAGTATTTATTTCACCAGGAGTACACAGTTTCAAGGATCTTTCTTCAAAAAATTGTTACACTTGAATTTTGTGTCTGCTAAAGCATCAAATGAATATTGACTTACTGTAATTAGCCATATTTTTGCAAAAATTATCATTTTTAAGGCATTATAAAGCAGTTTCTCTTGAAACTCTTCAACACTGTATAAGGAAGTGATACCATAACTATCAAGCCTAGAGGTCTCTCGTACATTTTTTCCAAGAAATCTGAGTAAGTGAATCAAGTGTCTTTATCAAAGAGTAACAAGGAGGTCTAATTAGCGGTTAGTCATGGAAACATCACAATAATTACAAAAGAAGAAAGTGAGTTGAGCCTAGAGATACCTTTCTGTTCTTTCTCAATGGTACCATCCACTACACACTAAATAGCTTGATT
>SNQJ01S0013217.1:472125-482386 GCA_010110895.2 Picea sitchensis | reverse complement strand
ACTAAATAGCTTGATTATATCATATCTTTAGATAGGCCACGTCCTCTTAAGTACCCCTTACATTAGGACAATCAATAAGTAATATAACGAAAATTCATCCTCTAACATAAATACCATCCCAATTGAAAAAAGTAAGAAAAAGTTGTTTTCAGAGTTGTTCCCCCATCTTCTTACATAAAGCAATCTTATACTAAAATATTAAAAGATGGAGGGCTAGTCTATGAGGGTGTAAGAGGCTAACTCGTCGGGATACTGAACAGGTCTACTGGTAGCGGGTACCGGCCTGTGGTATGACTAGGTAAACCCATCGGTGTACTGAACAGGCTTGCTGGTAGTGGGGCATTCTACCTAGCGAGGATGATAATCTGACAAAAATAAATAATAAATTTAAACTTGTCCCGATGTACGAAATTACTTGCAGACTAAGATGACATTAAGTATGTGTGGTGAAGCTAAGGTTAATGAACTCCATAAACTTTCCATTGGGAAATAACTCTAATACTATCTTGAAACTCTCTTGCGTACCTCTTCTTATCTATATATAGGATCTCTTATCCTATAGGTGGGGCCATCTTCTAACCGTCCTGTCAGACCAATCTGTGAAATTTTATCTTTACACTTGACATACTATAAATCTTCGGCTATTGGGGGATACTGACTGGCTTCCTATACTTTTGATTGCGAGGTGTCACAATACTTAGGTGTGGGGGAGGGGTTCATGAGCTCACAAATGATCATTGCCTAGAGAAATAAATCTTTGCAAGAATTTTTGTATTATTTCCATGGTACAGGTTATTACATTAGTAGTCATTTTATTTTTGAAGTGCTAAACTCCTGTGTGCTATAAATTACTAAACATATACTTAACAAACCACTCTTTATCAGCTTACCTTTCATTACAGGCTATACATTGTAAGGATGACAGTACATGTTTTATGCTTTCTATAACCTATTCATTGTAGGTTTTACATTATATGTCATATGCAAGAGGATTGAGTGAGAATGATGGAAAAATCAACAACAATGGAGCATTCTGCCTCTGCTCATTAACCACTGTGATTGTCAAAAACATTTAATTTGTAGGCTATCCATTACAAGAAGTGAAAATGTATTTAACACAGAGGTACCAGATGAAGTTTCGTATAAGGTGTCGAATAGAGTACCATATGAATTACACACCAACAACTGTCCTAGATTCCAAGTAACTAGATATAAATTACATTCAATTGAATTGGCTGCAGTGAATTGATTGAATATGCTTTATATGTTCATGATCAAATGTCCAAGTCAAAAGACTTGGACATTGATCTAACTGCGCATCATTACATTGCCCCCAAAAATGAGTCTTCGAATTCAAAAATTCCCACACATGATAGCTTGTACGCACATGTGTGAAACCTACTCCACTATTGGTGCATTCAAAATCGGGCTGGGAAACCATTATCTTAATTCTCCCTTGGAATTTGCTCCACCCTTTGTTAAGAAATCATGCCCAACCTCTGCCATTTCTTCCCCTATTCAAATCATGCTCAGACCGTGCCCAATTCGTGCCATCTCTTGGCTTGTTCATACCCTTTCCTGGTGAATTTCACCTCTACCACAATGAATAGGAGGTACAAACCCTCTTCCTATGTGGATCTCTTTTCCATTCTCGAATTTGCATAATGTAGAGAGGTGTTTTTGCGTGCAGGCTGGGGGCCATTTTTGTCTACCTTGTAGGGCCATGATGACGACCTCTCCATGAAATTCTCCCTTGGTTTCTATGGGAAGACAACACATGTAGGGTCTCTTACCTTTGAAGTCTCATAAAAGTCCATTGTTGCAGCTACAAAGATCCCAAGAATGGGAGATACATGGTTCAAAAACCACTAATTGTTGCGCTCAAGTTATAACAGGGTGTTTAAGCCTGAATTCGAGAACATTTTAGGAGAAAAGGGATATTCTAGGGAGTGGATAAAGGTGGAATTGATCAACCCTCTCATCATCATCATGAGGTTGATTACATACGAAGGTAGATACTCCACTTTCAAAGCTTGTCATTTTAGATTGTTGGCTCATTTTCTGTTCAACAAACGTTTGAACCTCCCCTTCTATTTTCTAAAAATATTGGAGAAGATGTCCTCTCAAGTGAGGAAGAATGTGACTAACCCCCACAACAGTCTCTTTCACCATGGCTTGATCAAACTCCTTGTTCTAGCCAAACTAGAGAAATAGGGGAAAACTTGGGATGCCTTTATCTACCAATTTTCAAACCCTCACTTGACAATTAGGACCGGGAAAAATCCACTTAGGCTAATAACTATCTCTCCATCCAAGCCTCGCTCTCCAAGAACTCCAAACCCCCTTGTACAAACCCTCTCTTTGCTGGAACAATACAAAAATCTTGTCGATATCCCTGCTTCCTCCTTGGGTACAAAGATCAAGAGCAAAGACCAAAATAAGCCTATTTTTAACCCCTCAATGCCTTCAATCTCTCTTGATCCCACACCCACAAATCTCCAAGAAGTGATCCAACAAGACTTTCCCATCATTCCCACAAATAGGAGGGGAGCCAATCAATTTTTTAAAGGACCCTTTCGAGAGAGTACCCAGAGCACGAAAACAAAACCTTATACAAAACCTCTGCCTACTTCGGATCATATCCAAGTGTCCTTCGACCTTGAGATCCCTCACATGAGACTTAGGGAAGTTTATGTGGATGGATTAGAGCCACTAAGAAAGACAAAATCAGAACCTACCTCTCCTTACCAATCCCCCATCACTCCTACTTCACCCATGCCTACTCTAGATCCTAACACTGATAGATTGTCCACATCCCTCAAAGGATCTAAGCCTTCCTTCGAGATCACCAATTCTACCCGAACCATAGAGAAGCTACAAAAATAGAACCATCATCTTCTCCAAAATTTCGAGGAAAGTAAGACAATAGATGCACACCTTCATCATGATAATGTAGTCCTCCAAGCAAAGGTTAAATCCCTTCAACGGTTGGTCGATGAGATGACCAAATCTAACTACATCCTCAGAGCAGAGCTGAAGCAACATAAGAGGCACAAGGAAAAGTTCTCACAACAAGAAGGAGAAGCTTCCAAAGCTGATCCTCCTCAGCAAGCCTAGTCACGAGGGGTAACTTCTTTTTGTTTGCAGTAGGACCTGCAAAATCGTAAGTGTGAGGCTAATGTTTGGCCCCAGATATGATCAATTTATGACAGTTATTAGACACTTTTTGCCGAATGTACATATGTGTTTTTAATGTTTTGAAGGAGCTTTTTGAAGAATTTTATGCTAAAACGATATGATATACACTAGGTACGTATGATTCATGTTTGATGTCAATATTGAGTATAATTCATCACATTTTGTGATTCCAAAGATCTAATTCACATTTTTCTAGTGTTACAGGGAAACAACGCACCACGTTTCTATTTTCGGCACTCAATACGACACTCCTTCCAGCACTCGATCTGGTACCCGATCCGACACTGCGTCCAACACCACGTCTTGCACAAAAATGGAGGGCGACTTGGTGGTTATGGTATTGGCGGCCAGTGGTGGGAGAATTAGGAATGTGGGTTTTGTTTGTTCTTTCCCCCTCCAGCTACTGAACTCCTGACAACTTAGTTTTGGTTGTTCAACAGGGTGATTATTGGCTCGCTCTATTTCAATAGTTAGGGCATCATTTAATGTAATCTTCTAAATTTAGAAGTGGTTCGACCCTCCTGTGGTCGACCACTTGGTATGTAAACATTATAAATACCATCGTGGTGTTCAAATAGAAGATAAGAAGTAGAAGCATCAGTGTGATAGATAAAAATATGATTTTACTCTGTTTTGCTATTTTACATTCCCAGATTATATAAGAACTGTGTTTTTGAGTTTTTATGATGAAATCAACCTGCTGAGTTCGTGGTGTGCTTTTAGGAAGTGACCATGACTTGATGGGGGGACCAGAAGTAGTCTGGTAACTGTTCTTTAAGTTGTTTATGCATTTCATAGCTTAGATGTCTCTTTTTTATTTCCTGTACATGCATTATTATTTTGTTAATTAATTTGTTGTTGTAGTTTAATTGTCTTAACTCTCTTTTGCAGGTTAGTATGAAGGATCGCGTTAGCATGCATTAATCTTGTAGTTATGAATGAATTTGCAAATTCATAGACTAACCCCATGTGCAATTAGATGTTAGATTGTGTTTTATTTATGCTTTTATAATTAAATTTAAAACAGAGTTTTAAATAGAATAGAACAAAGTTTTAATTTGAGTTTTCTTTAACAAGGATTTGATAGATGGATAGGATTAATTTCATTTTTTAATTATAGATTTCTTATTTCATTTTTATATAGATCTTTCTTACTTAGTTGTTTGATAATACATTTGGTAGTTTACTTTTTAATGTCATGTTTTAATTTATGTTCTTAAGCATTTTCTTATTGCAGTTTGAATTGTTAGAATAGATATAACATAGTTTCATTTTATGTAATTTCCTTCCTAGAATTAGATTGCAATTGTTTTTCTTAGTTAATGATTGAGTTTAAGTATGAATTTTTCTTACACAGTGTAGAAGTATAATGATGATCTCGTTATATTGTTGATTGTTAATAAATGAATATGCAAGGTAATTGATAATTGTTTCTGTAATGGATAAATTCTCATTATATTGTTTAATCCATACCTTTCACTTTGCTATTGAGATCAATGTTGATCTTATACTGCTTGAATTATCCTTTGTTGTCAAGTGCCATCGAGATATTATCAGACACCAAAGAAATTCACACAACCACCAACATTATATTTGAGTTTTCATAGGTTAAAATATAGTTTTCCTATTTTCATAGGTTAAAGGATAGTTTTCTTACTTTCATAGGTTAAAAGATATAGTTTCCTACTTTCATAGATCAGAAGATATAGTTTCTTGCTTTCGTAGATAGTTTTATTGCTATTGTAGGGTAGATAGTCTTTTTCTTTGATAGATTGGAGAGCATTTTTGTTTATCATAGATTAAAAGTTAGTTGTTAGTTCTTCTTGCTTTCAATTAAATAGATTTCCTTTTTATGAATCAGAGATAGTTTTGAAGTTTTAAGAATATAGTCCACTTGCCTCTTAGGCTAGATAGTTGTTCAATGGGAAGTTTTAATTTGATTACTTGCAATAGAAGTTACCTTAGAGTAGTTAGTTGTTTACTTGCTTTAATAGGTTAGTTAGTTGTTTTGCTTACTTGTTTACTTGCTTTAATAGAATAGTTGTTGGTTTGTTTATTTACTTGCTTCCATGGGGTAGTTTCTCATTGAATTTAGGTTGGCAAGTTAAGGTAGTTTGCTTTTGTTATTTGCTTATTGTTATGCTTGATAGTTGCTTTTGCTTATTGTTATGAACTAGTTTTCTTCAAGTAGGGTTTTTACTTGCTTTCTTAGAGCTATCCATCGATCCATGGCCCAAAAGTACTTAGGTTACATAGTTTCAAGTTGCTTAGTAGGTTTTTCTCATTAGATAGGTTTGCTTGAGTAGGTTAGCCTTAGATAGATACCTTCCTTATTTAGACTATACTCCTACCAACCCTTCTATCTTTGGCATATATTTTTCTACAACTCTAAGTTTACTTACCTCGGGTTGACAATTTAATTGAGGGGTTTTAAGTGTGTTTTTAGTGCATATACAAGAACCATCACCATCTGTCTGGGGATGATATGTTGTGCTGAAGTTTATATTTGTGCCAAATCCATTAAACAATCCCCTCTAGAAATTGGAGGTAAACTTTCTATCCTTGTCTGAGACAATTGTCCTAGGTATCCCATGCAACCTAACAATTTCCTTCATGAAAATTTCTGCAATATTAGTCGTTGTATGTGTTGTCTTCACAGGCACAAAATGAGTAGCCTTTGTTATATTTTCAACCACCACCATGATTGAATCATGTTACTTATTCGTTCTGGTTAATCCTGTGATGAAATCCATGGTGATCACTTCCCATTTCTTCTCTAGAATTGGCAATGGTTGCAACAAACCCACTGGGTGCCTATGCTCAGCCTTCACCTTTTGACATTCCATACATCGAGCGATGTAATCGGAAACATGCTTCTTCATTCCTGGCCAAATGAACTGTCTTCTTATTGTTGTAATCATTTTTTGGTAACCAGGATGTCCAGCATAAGGAACATCATGGATCTCCTTCAGTACCAAATTCCTCAGCTCTCAAGAACTAGGAATGTAGATTCTATTTTTATGCATGAGTAATCCATCTTCGTTTATCTCATACTCCTTTATTTTCTGTTGTACATCTCCTTCCTGTAAGTTTTCCTTTACCTGTAGGTAATGCTGGTTTGTAACAAGGCCATCTAAAATTATGCTCTTAAAATCTGACTGATGCATACTGATAGTAGTAGCATGCATGAGATGCACTCCTCTACTAAGAACATCCACAACTTTATTCTCCTTTCCTTTGATATGCTTGATATCGAAGTCATATTCACTTAAAAATTTCAGCCATATTGTTTGCCTGGCATTCAAGGTCGGTTGTTCAAAAAGATACTTTAGGCCAATGTGGTCTGTCCTTAATTTGAATTTCTTCCCCATTAGATAATGCCTACACATCCTCAAGGCATGAACAATGGCATCAAGTTCCAAATCATCTGTGGCATAGTTCCTCTCATGTTCCTTAAGCTTTCTGGACTCATATCTAATGACATGTCCATTTTGTGTGAGGACTCCCCCAATTCCTTCCTTACATGCATCGATACATACCACACAAATTTCCTTTGGGTCAACAATCTTTAACACAGGTGCACTAGTAAGTAATTCCTTCAACAAATTAAAATTATTTTCACACTTGAGTGTCCATTCAAATTTAGTTCCCTTCTTTTGCAAAGAAGTGATGAGATGAGAAATATTAGAGAACCCTACTATGAACCTTATGTAGTAGTCATCTAATCCCATAAATGATCTGACGTATGACACATTTATGGGTGTTGGGAATCCTCTAATGGATTCTATCTTCTCTAGATCTACTTCTATGCCCTGCTATGAAATAATGTGTCCCAAGTAATGGATCTGATTTTTATAAAAATAAAACTTACTCAACTTGGCATACAACTGATGTTCTCTCAGTACTTGTAACACCAGTCTTAAGTGATGTTCATTCTCCTCTTCAAAACTAGAATAGGTAAGTATGTCATCTAGGAATACTATGACAAACTTATCTAAATAATTTCTGAAAATTTCATTCATTAAGCACATGAAGACAGCTGGTGCATTGGTCAGTCCAAATGGAACCACTACAAATTCATAATACCCATACTTGGTCCTAAAGACTATCTTATGAATGTATTCTTCCTTGATTCTTACCTGATGGTATGCTTCCCTCAGGTGAATCTTTGAAAATATATTTACTCCTCTTAGCTGATCAAAGAGGTCATCAATTCTGGGTAGAGGATACTTGTTATTTATAGTGTAATTGTTCAGCTATCGAAAGTTGATACGCAGTCTCAAGATTCCATCCTTCTTTTTGAAAAAAGGTAGCGGTGCTCCCCAAGGTGAAACACTTGGACGTATGTACCCTTTCTTCAACAATTCCTCCAACTACATTTGTAATTATTTTAACCCTGGTGTGCTCATTCTGTAAGGTGTTTATGACATCGAGGCAGCTCTTGGCACTAAATGAATTGAGAAATATATCTCCCTCCTTTGTGGCAATCCTAGTATTTCTTGGAATACATCTTCAAATTCTTGTAGCACCGAGAAATCTTCAAGGCTTGGTTTCTTTGTATTTTTTGGCTCTTCCACATGATCTGCATAAAATTGACATCCTTTCCTAAAAAATATTTTTAGCTGTAAGGATTAAATATCCCTTATAGAGATGGGTCTTGGAACTCCTTTCATAGTGCTCTATTTTCCATTTCCATAAAGACATGTAAATGTCTTGTTATGAAAATATAGGACAACATGATGCTTTTCCAACCAATCCATTCCAATCAAAATATCATAAGACACCAATGGTATGATATTTATATCAATACTAGTATTCACATCATTAAGACTTATGGAACAACTTCTGACCATACCATGGATTCTTCTTTTGGTTCCAGTGGCTAACTGAACCAAACTTTCTTTTCCAAGTTTACTTTTCTCCAAATGTAATCTATCCACTATATTAGGATCAATGTAGCAATGACTTTCTCATGAATCAATCAAAATAGCAACATGTTGATTTATGATCTTACCTTCCACGTCGATCATATTGGATGGGTACTCTGCTTGTTGATCATTTAAAGTTGCATAGATTATTCCCATATCTTCAATTGTTGTAGCCTATTGGATGTTGTGCACAATCTTCACTATGTCCTTTCTATGTGGGAAATCCTTGTACAGGTGAGCTTCCTTGCATCCCCATCATTGGATTGGTGGTCTTCTGCTTTTTCCCAAGGAATCTTCCTTCTTTAAATCTCCCTTATCATACTGATCTTGATGATTTCTATTAGGCTCATTCCTATTGAAGGGAGGTTTGAATCCTTTCCTCCTCTAATCAGACTTCACATTTTTCTTGTCCTTCCAAGATTTCTGTAGATATTCTCTTCCCAGGCCTTTCTTATACCGATATTTATCCCTCTTGATGGATTCAGTCAAGGTCTTGGGATCATCATACTTGATATTTCCCTTATAAAAGGCTGGAAGTCCACTTAGAAATATTTGTATTTTCACTTTCTCATCACCAATGAACCTGACATACTTTAACAATACCAAGAAGTTATTCTCGTACTCTGCCATAATCATGCTTCCTAACCTGAGTTCAAAGAAGTCCTGCATTTTCTTGTCATAGAAATGCTTTGAGAGGTACTCCTTCTGGAATTACTTCTTGAACTGCTTCCAAGTGATGCTACTTTCATTAACATGTTCTACTTGCTTCAGTTGTTCCCACCACATTACAGCCTTCCTGTGTAAATGGTAAGTGGCAATCCTGGCTTCCAGGTTGGACAAATAGTTATGCAACTGAAAATATCTCCTAAGCACAAGAAACCATGCTTCAACATCATCTTCCCTTTCTCTTTCACCCTCAAAGGAAGGTGGCTAGATCTTCCTCAGCTCTCCTTGCAAACTATCTACCTCTTGTTCCCTTCTTTGTTGTCTACCTAGAGACACCTATGGACTGCTTATGGGATAATCCGATGCATAAAACTTTCTTTCTGAGTAAGGAGGTGAGTGGTTTCCATGAGCTCTGCTAGCACTTCTGGAATAACCAACTCTTCCATGATCATCCCTTCTTTCATGGCACCTTCCTTCTTCCTCTTGTCTTGAGTTTGATCCCTTCTTTGTTTGTCTCTGCAACTGATTTAAGCTCTGCAACACTTAAGCATTTATCTGACTTTTCTCTCTCATCAGTCTCTTATTGTCTGCTTTGTAGCTCTGCACTTTCATCTTCAGGCTTCTTACCATTTCTATTAACGTTTCCTTCTCTCCTTTTCCATTGCATGCATTGAACTCTGTCTCTACATTACCAACTCTGGTATTCTGGCTTTCGGCCTCCTTATCATGACTGGAGGCTCCCTAGTCTTCTTCCATTTCCTTAATATGCATCCTGAGTTGATGTTCTTAAGACCCTTAATTATGAAAAATGTGCAAGCGACCATTTTGTTAGAATTATGCATATGATAGAAAAAGTTTCCAAACCATGCTACAGGTTTCTTTTATTTATTTTTTTGTTCATGGAGATCATATCCCCATTATTGGAAAATAACAGTGTCCTGTTATCCTTGGCCGACACAGAGTTTTATCCTGCACAGGCGCTTCCTTCAAATCACCTTCCCAAGTGACCATGACTAGAAACTGCAACTAAATCCTTCCTTAGCACTTTTCTGTCTCAAAGACCACCAATTCGTCCCTTAGCCCTCCTTCCCTCAACTCTAAATATGGATATGACCATAGCCATGACCCTGCGCTTAGCTAAAAAGAACTTGTCCAGAGCTTTTGGACTTCATAACTTTCAGTTGTTGGGTATGTGTTATATTATTTGCACGAGTAGTAGTGTCTAAGCACCTGCGCCGGGTGCGCAGGGGGGTAAGAGGGGCGGAGCCCCCCGCGTGGGGGTTCGGGGGCAGCGCCCCCGAAATTTTTTTTTTGGGCCGACATATTTCCGGCTGACATATTTTCGGGACCACATGATATTAGGTAGTTTTCGGCACATGGTTTTTTGCCGATGGTTTTCTAGTTCCGGTTAAGGAATTAGGGTTTTGGACTAATCGAGGTCATTGGGTTAGGGTTTTGGATGCCGCTGG
>SNQJ01S0013217.1:461515-472115 GCA_010110895.2 Picea sitchensis | reverse complement strand
TTCGGCACATGGTTTTTTGCCGATGGTTTTCTAGTTCCGGTTAAGGAATTAGGGTTTTGGACTAATCCAGGTCATTGGGTTAGGGTTTTGGATGCCGCTGGCTCCTATATGTATATTGTATTGTAAACAATGTAAAACAAGTGGATCAATATAATATATGCTGGTTTTCCCAGTTTGGGTTTCCAGGTGAAAAATCTCTGTGTAATGTTTGTATTTGCCATTGTATCTTTTCAGTTCTTTTCTGAATCTCGATTTGCAATAGATATTGTACAAGGTTAGAATTTACATCAGTCAGGATCGGATCAATGGTCCTCATATTATTTTAGGATCAACGATCGAGATCCACTTCGGGACTCCGTGCTTCGAGAGTCTCAACCTTCCTCGCTTACCTTCGCCCAGAACCCTTTTACCTGAAGTTCATGATCTACCGACGGGTGTCCTACCATAGATCACCGACTGTGAATCGCTTCGACTCTTCAGGATTCGAAAGCTTCAAAACTTTCCTCCTGCGCTTTCTCTGGGAGTGCTTTCACCTAAAGTCAACGATCCTTTGACCCGTGTCTTGTGGAATCAACAGTCGATATGTACTCCATCCTTCAGGCCTTCAGGATTTTTCTACCCAACCCAACCTGTCACATATTTCCCCACTGGAGTGCCCAGTCTTTGGACTACACGATATATCACCATGTGGTGAAATACTGGAAGCGAACTCGTGGTCCAATCATGCCGGTGACACATGTCACATCCTATCTAAAATTTCAATCATTCACATGCTAAAAAATTACTGACACGTGGTGTACATCCCATGTGTCCACGTCATCCCCAGTGACATCCCAAAGCCACGTCACTTCAGAAATTATGGGGTCCACATCATCGCCTGGTGACATCATCATGCCCCACCCCTTAATCTCTTCGGGATTCGGGACTTTGGGAGTCTCCACACCAACACACTTCCAATTCTACCGAAATCTAATTTCCCGAACCGACCAAACTACCACCATGTGTTCCCCTTATTGAATGACCCATATTAACCCCAAACTTTGGGACTTCGAAAGTTACCGCTGCAAGGATCAACGACTACAATTCCTTCGGACTTCAGAAAACTCAAACTTCAACTTTTTCTTGAATTTTTTTATCCGAAGCTCGCGATATACTGACGCATGTCTCCCATGGATCGATGATTACGATTTCTTCGGGTCTTCAAATTTCATAAATCTCAACTTTCAACCTTCTCTTTTCCCTGAAGTGAGTGGATTTCTGCCGCGTGTCCTCCTGGATCGAATGACTGATATTCACTTCACCTCTATGGGCTTTGATAATCTTAATTCTCCACTTCTCCTTGCTCTCTCTTTCCCCGATTGATTTCACCCAAAGCACACAATCAGTTCATGCATGTCCTCCTTTGGATCAATGATCCCCAATGACTTCGGCTATTTGGAGTTTTGATGATCGAGCACTAGCAAATCACATCACTGGATGCCTTTCAATTTGCGGGGGCATGCATCGAAGGTTTGGAGTAACCCACTTTTCACCCCACAATTCTCCTGATGCTGACATGTAACCCCTTGGTGAAACCATGGTTTGGATTGCAGGACCACCTTGGGAAATTATCTCCTGTGCAACTTGGTTCCCCACAATGCCTCATGTCCGTTGATCTCACTCTCCAACAGGATTTGACAGTTGTGAAATTATCTCTTGCTTCCTTTTCATCATACGAACCTTGTTCACCTGTCCTCTGATCCAATGATCTTGGATCTCTCTTGATCCTACAGTGGCAATCGCTCCCAAATTTGAAGGGGGATGACCACGATCCTTCGAACCCCTTACAATGGATCTCTGACGATCTAAATCCTGCATAGATTCTGCAATGCCATTCCTCTTGAGCATTTCAACTTCGTAGTCAGAATTTGATCTGTAACCACGAGACTCTGGCCAACAGACCTGGCTCATACTGGCTCGGTGTTTCAACCAGAAGCTCTGATACCAAAATGTAACATACCCAACCACCCACAAGCCGAGGGATGCTACCTTCAAGCCCACCCTTGTACTTCATACTCTTTCCGATACCTTATTTCATTAATAAGAACACATAAGATACAAGATTTAGTGACATGCACAACAATATCTAGCAAGCATGCATAATCTAAGATTTAGTTAAACGATAATTAAAATACACAGTGGAATACATTCATACACAGATAATAATATCACAACAGAGAGCACTTGTCTTTATAAAAAGGCGACACCAACTGGCTGCAGACCAAGGACGTTCCACCCAACTGTAGACACCATTGCTCCAAATCTCAACAACAGTGTCACTCCAGAGCCAGGACTTTCAATCCACAAGGACGGTTCTAGAGTGTAATTGGGTTCCCAAACCAGTCAACTCTCAAGATATCACAGGTTTCGCAACACCCACAACAATCCAAGTACCCAACTCTCTTCCACCTAGCCTAAACCACCCAAGAGAATGGACCTCCACCCTTCTCTGCCACACAGTCCCTTGGGCAATCCTTCTCCTTTTTCCAAGGCCTCCAGCACAGTTGGTCCAGAATATCAATGACGAAACTCTCAGGACTCGCAGTTGTGAGAAAAGAAGGGCACAGGCCAATGCATCTCAGACATGTTGGCCCCAAGTCATGGCTAGATTTCACTAGCAACCATTATAGCTAACTATCCCATGGATAATATTCAACAGTTCAGTTCCCTTTCCCAAGCCAAGATGCAGATGAGGATCGATCAATGAATGGGTGAGTGAGTGCATGAAAGTGCATGAGGGAAATGAATGAACGTACATGAAAATCAATGAACAAGCCATTAGTCAAACCCCCCCATCAGGCTAGAGGCAGGTTTAAGTAACTTCGTGGGGAATAAAGAACCTCCTGGCCTTCCCCAAGAAGCTCACGTAACCAATCCCCCTCTCTTAGGGAAAAAGGGTAATTAACATAGGAATAAACATTTATCCCCTCAAACTCCCTCTCTTGTGGAATCATAGCCCCCTATAACTCTAGTCCTTGTCCGTCTAGCAACCAACCATGTATTTATTATTAATAATGATAAAAACATTACATGTCTTGGGCACACTGGCCTTTTAATAATTGTTTCGGCACCCTGGCCTCTCAACATTGTAACAATATATTATTTAAAATGGGGGTTCGAAACCCGGGGTGTTATAGGGAAAATGCACTTATGCCAAGGATCTATGGCTAAATATAGAGGATACATATCAAAGCAAGAAGGGAAATATTGAAGACAAACCCATCAAGATCAATGAAGGTAAAGAATCTCCAAAAACTCTTGATTGCATTATTTCTAAATGTGATGATCTTGAAGACATTTCAATTGAAGATAAAGAATCATGTGATGATGTTGGAAAAAGGAAATATCTTGAAGACATTTCAAATGAAGGTAAAGAATCTCCACAAACCCTTGATTCAAAATGTGAGGATGTTGAATTTTTCTCTACAAGTGAAGAAGAAATCTAGAAATAGTTTGTATAGAATCAATTGATTATCATCCCATGGAATAAGTAGAATAAAAGCTATCGGAGATTTAAGAGAAAGTTGAAAGAGGTCTATATGAATATAGCAATGACCACTATTATATAGACTATAGCTATCTTTCAGATAACACTAAAAGGTTTCTTAAGAAGAGTCATAGGCACATATTGAAGTGGAAGGAAATGCTCAAAGAACTAGAAGAAAATAGTAAGACTCAATTATAATAAAAGGAAGAAGAGATCACAAGACTAAAGAATGAAAAAGAAGACAAAAAGGTAGATGATGAGATAAGTAAAAGTTTCGAAATTATTGTTCATCTCAAGACCCAAATTGAAGAAGCCAAAAGGGTAGAGGAACTATTGAAGAATAAAGTAAATGAAAAGGAAGAGTCATGTCATAAGTTAGAAGTTGAAGTTGTTGATCTTAGAAAGAAAGTAGAAAATTCAAACAAATTCTGGAATAGCTCACTAATCTTGAATGAGATCTTGGAAAGTCAAAGATCACCATATGATAAATGAGGTCTTGGATACAAGGAAGAAGCTACACATGTTAAAGCAAGCACCTCAAAGAAGCATGAGGTAAGTCCCTTACTCTCAAAGGATGAAGCTAATGTTGCAAGTTAACCATCTACACAAGGGAAGGAAAGTTTCAAAAGAACAAAGCAAGGAAGACATCACGAAGCCATCCTTACACCTCAAAGAAGATGGAGACCAAAGAAAAGGTATAAAATTATTTTTCACGGTTAATGTTATTCGTGTAATGAATATGGTCACAAATATTTTGAATGCAAATCTTATACAAGGAGAGACAATGGAATAATTCATAACACCATAAGGTGTTGGAGATGTGATCAAGTAGGACACATTGTTGTTCACTGTCACAACATGAGATGCTACAGATGTAGTGTATTTGGCCACAAATACCAGGATTGATGGAACACAAGAAGAAATTTCATGATGAGGACTTCATATGGCATGACTAGAAGAAGAAATGAAGTAAGGAAACGAGACATATTTGAAAAGATGGAAGCTCAGAGCTCAAGTTCTGAGATGTAGGGACATCTTTAGAAGTGGGTGAATAAGAATGAACAACCAAAGAAGAATGGAATCCTTAAGGGAGGCTCAAGTGTGTCATCCACTGAAGCATACGCGGGTGACAATGGTAATAGTCATGTACATACAAAGACTGACCTTGAATAGGTCATGTAGATACACGAGTTGTCTGTGCAACAGGCCACATATATGTGATAAAGCCTAGGGAAAAGAGCTATGCACATGGGTTGCAACTTGATGTGATGGTATAACTCTATGTTGGAGGGTATAACATAGTTTTGTTGTAGGTTCTAACATTATTTTCTACAGGTTTTCATGATTACATATTGGATTATGTAAGGTGATGATATAAAATAAAAGGCTATCTTGGATGCATGGCACTAACCCATGAGCATGGATTGAGGCATTTTTTGTTGAAGAACAATGTTGGTTATGACAATGAATTTAATGGTACCTTGGTTATGTGATATATCTTGATGATGCTAGCTAGATATGTCATTGATCCATCGAAGCACACTACTAGTACATGTATTGTTGGATGCTTAGTATTTGTTGTAGTGAATTGAGGATTGAGGCTGATATATTGGGGTACATGGCTGGTACATATTTTGAGTTTCATTGACATATCTTACGATGTATTATTTAAGCATTTTTGTTGGATATCCTTGTGCATGCATTTGGCATATGATTGGACTACATATTGGGACATGTAGCTGGTGATTTGATGAGGTGATCATGTTGTACATCATTGATGAGTTGATGCATGACTGGTACACTTCTAGTACATTGGAAGAGGCACCTACTAGCAGTTTGATTGGCACATGTTTTGGAATATATGCATTGGTGCATGGTTGATGTACTTGATTGGTACAAGTACTGATACATGTTGATGTACATGTTTAGTACACTCATAGATGGTATATGTTTAGATGATAGTACTTGGATAAAAGTACACCATTTGGTACTACTTGATTAGCACATACTTTGGTACATGATGTATTGGATGATATGATGAGACACTTGTTTGATTGAGATACATGATTATGGCACTCGGTTCATAGTGAAGACATATCATGAGTGATATGATAGTTGTTTGATGCACATGGTTGGCATATTGGTATATGCACATGGTTGGCATATTGATAGATGCACATGGTTGGCATGTTGGTAGAGGAATGTGATTAGTACACCATTGGTGCATGTTTTTAGCATATGGTTGATACATTCCATTGATGATATATCTTGGCACATTGTAGGTGTTGATGTACATGGTTATTGTACATGGGGGTTGTGCATGGTGAGCACACATTTTGGTACATGATTGATGTTTTTTTCATTGTTGACATATCATTTTCTTCATGATGTGTGGTATGACATGCATTTTTATCCATGGAAAGGTCCAAGGATCGTATTGTTCTATGTTTCGGTTGAGAAATAGCATTTGTAGAAAAATATATTGCAGTGGTAGCATATTGTTCATATTGTAGAGAAGATAGGGGGAGACATACCCATAGGGGGAGTCATTCTTCTTTACATGATTCTAGGAGGAAATATTTATCAGATGCATATTGTTGGCACAAATTCTTGCAATGGGGTAGTTTCTTTCTGGTTTCGGGACCTTGGTGTTAAATGCATGAAATGGGGCTTAAAAAATCCACCAGATGAAGTTATCCAAGGTCAAAACCATGAGCACCCAAGCGCAACACAGAGAAGATGTTCAGTTCCAAGTTAAAAATCAAGCGAGCTAGCATTTTTGTTTTCAATGGCGAGGATCCACCGATGGAGTAGATCGACGATCATCGGGAAAGTCGAAGCCATGGAATTGCACGAGGATTAACGCCTGTGCTTGGTCCTTATGGCCAAATTCACGAGGATAATCTGGGCCATATGATCCCGCGGAGACAGGTGTCGGCTAGTCAGCATTTCGGGATTCATCTTTTCAGGGATCGCAAGTTGGGAGGACAAGGTTCTCCCTTGGGTTTAAAAACCCCGAAACACAAAATGCGATAGCCCTGAGAGCCTAGCCTACGGTCATGGCTCGAGGTTCGGTGGATAGGCGGGGCCTAAAGAAGAGGATAGGGGGATTTCAGGATATTTAAAGTGAATGCATCGATGTGATCTGAACCGTCCACCCTAGGGATGCATGGAGAAAATCCATGGTTTCGCAGGCTGAAAAACCGGAAGAATGAGACAGGATACATCATGTATCCCTGGTGCGCAAAACCCCGAAAGGATTAGGGCCGTTCAATGAGAGCGATCTTGGTCGTCTGATATTAGAAGACACGCGACAGAGGGTCCATGCCAAAAGGGGCCCCATGTCTAAATATTGATCCATGCCATTCAACCAGGGGGCGCGTGGTGTGCGATTAAGCTCGGTCGCTATTTTGGCTACCGAGACTTCAAAGGACAAAGGGTTGCTCCTCCACTGCATTTCGAAACCCCGAAACGCAAAATGCGAAAGCCCCTGGGGATAGGCCCACAGTCCTAGCTGATGATTATATGAGCGAGGGGTAAGGAAGGCACCAGCACGATGTATTCCCCTTCATGATTTCGACAATTGAGATTCTCAAGGGTGAGGAGTTTACTCCCTCCCATTGACGATACCCGAAATTCATGGAGCACCTTTGGTTATAGCACAAGGTCACATCCCACTATCATATGGAAATTAGGGCCAAAGGGAAAAGATAGGTGCTTGTTCAGACCATAGACAGCTAAGAGCTAGATAAGGAAGAAATCTTGGTCATCGATGTTCATGGAAGATCAGGTCATTGGTTTGGATAGGGAGATTTTGCAACGCTGGGTATTGGGGATCATGGACACAGCATGAGGAAATCCCCGAAAGGAAAATGTTGAAGCGTCCTTGAAGACAGTTGCATGGCCTTGTGGTTATGGTGAGAGTGAAACCTGAAGAAATGAAGGCTGGCCTCCAAGCTTTGGAAAGTTGACACATGGTCACTCTCTGTGTATTCAGTCTCGGCCACCCTCCATGGAAGAAGCAGTTAATGAATATTGAGTAGGTGGTTGAGACCTCAGCTCAACCCATAAATGGAAGGCATGGGGAGGGTCAGAAGCAGTCAGCTCGTGGTACTCTGATGGATGGTTTCCCTGTAGAAGACATGTCATCTGAAGTAGTGTCAGACAAGAAGTTGTGTGTATAGTCTATAGGAAGATCATGCGCACGTAAAGCCTTAAAAGAGGTAGCTCATATACCCTCCTGCGGCCAAGGAGGCAAATTGCTCTGAGTATATAGACTCAGTTTTCATATTTTGTAAGGATCAATGGTAGAGCTAAGCTCCCTATTGTAAAGTTTTGATGAAGCACTGGTTTCCCAGGTTATGTATATGTATGTGAAACTTCTTGTTTAATGAAAGTCAACTTTCTTGCTCCATCTTGTTTCCATCTAATACTGGGAGAGTTCATGATTGATTGATTCACATGAATCATTGTGACTGTGTTATGATAAAAATTTTATGATAACACTGTTATTATTTCTTTTAGTATTCTTGTAATTTGAATACAAGAAGTTTGTGTGTTTAAGTTCTTCCTATTTGGGCTGTTGGAAGCCTAATGCCTACAACAGACCTTTGCATTTTCTCACCGAATTATTCCCCCTACTCACCCTTACTACAACTTACTAATTGAAGTTAGATCAAGACATCACTTGTTCATGCATAGCCTGGTCTAGGATTTTGAGTTAAACGATATTGTTCTGAGTCTGTTCTCTTTCGATCACCCTTTATAAGCAAACTGTGACATATAAACCGATGGGCATCAGGCTTACGCCTGCCGTAATCCAGGAGTGACTCCTGACACCAACATTTTTGGTGCCGTTGCCGGGGACGAAGTCGAAAATTTTCCCTGGGATTGAACGACATTGAGCCTCTGGTTCTGAAGGTGCGTCAGGCATCAGAGCCCTACAAGATTGCTACTGTGCACTTGGTGACTCCATTGTGATGACTCCACTAGGGACGACCTTCTATTTTAGTTGTGGCTTCCTGAGGCAGACACACACAGTCTCATTCCCAGCTGCCCTTGGCAACACCTGAAGCAGATCCAGAGAAGCTTATCAGAAAAGGAAAGGCCTTTGAAGGAGGATATTCTACTGTCGAACCAGTTATTTCTGATAATTTTCCATCCCCTTCTGTAGAAACTCCGTTTACTTCTTCTCATTTCCCTATCATACCTTCTACTGGAGTTTCTAGAAATTTAAATTTTGGGAGTGTTCCTGTTGATTTTTCCCCTCCTAGTATGGGATTGGAGGGAGAAATCCTTGCCACTCCCCTCTCCCCTAAATTTGTACCTTGGCATAGACCCAGAACCATAGGATATTTCCCCACTCCTAGCTTTACCACCCCTCCTCTTATTACTATGGCTGCTACTGCAGAGAGAGAAGCATCTGCTGAATCAAGCCCCTTAAACTTCTCTATGAATCCCCCATTGTTTCCCTTTCCACCTGGAAGCTCAGTTCCAATATCCATTGTTCGAACTCCTTCTCCTCCTAGTTCTCCTCCACCTAATATTCCTATGGTAGGAGAAAATCCCCCCATGACCAGGATGGAGGCTATAATAGCTGCTAGGTATGCCCCCCTTGTGTTTCCCCAGCCCCTCAATTCTCTTCCAGTAGATGGCTACCTCAAGTAGCTGCCCAAGTTTACAGGCGAAGGAAACATAACTGCAGAAGAACACCTTGAATCCTTTTATACTTTTATAGATGATCATGTAATCATGCATGCAGACGTATGGATGAGGATTTTTTTTCATATTCTTGAAGGAGAGGCTAGGAAATGGTTTAGGGCCTTACCTCCTAGGTCTGTTGATGGGATAAAAGTTTTGGATGATGCCTTCTTGAGATAGTGGGGAGATAAGAAAGACTTCATGTATTACATGACAGAGTTTGGATCCCTAAAGACAAAGGAAGGAGAGTCGGTCTCTGACTTCTCCAAGAGGTTCAATAAGATGTACAATAGGATCCCTGCTGAGATAAATCCCTTGGAGGCTTCAACCAAAATTACTTATGCCAATTCTTTTGACCTTGATTTATGCCTTTTGTTAAGGGAGAGACAAGCCACTTGCCTGGCCCACATGCAAGACACGACTGTAGAAGTTGAATCAAATATATTGGTTGTTGACCGACCTAGAAATAAAGCTGATAAATATATACTCAGGAAGAAATATGAAGCCTCCACATATGGTTCCTTTGCCCTTCCCCCTCATAAGGACGAAGTAACTAAGGTGCTGCAATCACTTTGGGCTAGGATGGAAAGGTGGGAATTAGAAGGGAAGCCCATATATAGAAATCCTCAAAATAATGGTAACAAAGGCTTTAGGAGGCCAAACAACAATGGTCCCCAGATTATGCCAACGAAACAGATGAATAGGGATAGAGATGATCATAGGATCCAAACCCCTCTCCAAAATAACTTGGTTGATCTAGAAGGAGAGGAGATAGATCAGCTTGGCCGTGAAATCCATTGTTTTGGAGACACCTCCCCTTTTCCCCATTTAACTCAATCTACATATGAAGAATTTCTCATAAACAGTCAAATAAATGAGCTAGGTAAGGGGGAGAAGGCAAAATATAGCAGTCCTAACAGATACAACCTTAGGTCGAAGAAGAACGAAGGAAAGGTTGATATCCTTGATCAACCTCTTGTAGAAGAAAGGCCTGCTAAGCCTGCAACGTGCTCTTCCAAGGAAAGGATCACTCAGAATATTTCTCCAACAACCAAAGACCTTGTCCCTGAGGTACAAGAATCTCCTAAGCCTCCTTCTTCCTTTAGTTTTGAGCATGAAATTCAAAAAATTAGAATTCCTGTACCCCTCTCAGAACTAGTTAAAAATGAAGATTTCAAAAGGTCCCTCTCCAAGATGCTACAGTCTGAGTCCCCCCAGCCTTCCACAGACTCAGTAAATATACAAGACGAAAGGACAGAAGTTTTCCTAGGTCCCATGGTAGAATATAGAGACGATTCATCCCCTCCCTTCTACACATCCCTGAACATACATGATAAGGTGCTGCATAATTGCCTCATGGATTCAGGAGCTTCC
>SNQJ01S0013217.1:396705-446297 GCA_010110895.2 Picea sitchensis | reverse complement strand
CCATCCCTAGGTAAATCTATGTATTATGTTTCATTCATAGATGATTTCTCAAGGAACACATGGATTTATTTTCTTAGAAAGAAATCTGAGGTATTTGATAAATTTAAAGAGTTTAAGGCTCTGGTAGAAAATCAGACAGAGAATAAAATAAAGGTATTGAGAACAGATAATGGTGGAGAATTCTTCAGAAATGAGTTCGAAGAATTCTGTAAGAAGTGTGGTATAGCAAGGCAGAAGACTACTCCATACACTCCTCAGTAGAATGGAGTTGCAAAAAGGATGAACATGACACTGATGGAAAAAGCAAGGAGCATGCTCAGTTGTGCCAAGTTAGGATAGGAATTCTGGACAGAGGCAGTGGGTACAAAATTTTACCTAGTCAATCGATCACCTTCATCAGCGTTGGATGATAAAACTCCACACAAGGTATGGACTGAAAATAAACCCTCTCTTCAACATCTTAGAGTGTTTAGTTGTGATGTTTATGTACATGTTCCAAAGGAAAATAGGAGTAAGATGGATAAAAAGGTTGAAAAGTGTATCTTTATTGGTTATAAAGATGGTGTGAAAGGTTATAATATTTGGACCCTAGATACCAAGAATACTATTTACAGTCGCGATGTTGTTTTCAGAGAGGTAAAATATGTTTCCAAATAGGAATTCCTACCAATGCTAGAAGAACTTGAGAAAATAGAGCTTGAGTTGGATGATGCAAAATCTGAATCATCTGAAGAATATGAAGCAGTAGAAGAAGAAGAACCTCATACCCCAGTATTGAGGGTATCAGTGAGAGAAAGAAGGAAACCATAAAGGTATAGTCCACCTGATTTCCGTTCCAATTGGGTTAGGGAAATTTTTTTGGGTAGAGGAAGTGGGTAGTGTATGTTACCTAGTCAATCTATCACCTTCATCAGCTTGGATGATAAAACTCCACAATGGTATGGACTCAAAATAAACCCTCTCTTCAACATCTTAGAGTTTAGCTGAGATGTTTATGTACATGTTCCAAAGGAAACAGGGAGTAAGATGGATAAAAGGTTGAAAAGGTATCTTTATTGGTTATAAAGATGGTGTGAAAGGTTATAATATTTGGAACCTAGATACCAAGAATACTATTTACAGTCAAGATGTTGAAGAGAGGTAAAATATGTTTCCAACAGGGAATTCCTACCAATGCTAGAAGAACTTGAGAAATAGAGTTGAGCTGGATGATGCAAAATCAATCATCTGAAGAATATGAAGCAAGAGAGAAGAAGAAGAACCTCATACCCAAGAATTGAGGGTATCAGTAGAGAAAGAAGGAAACCATAAAGGCATAGTCCAATCTGATTGCCTCCAAATTTCTTTATTGACATTGATGATGATCCCAGAACTAAGAAGCTATGAATCTGTGAGGATAGTAAACTCCGAATAGGCCATGGTTGAAGGAAATGATGCTCGGATAAGAATGAGTCATGTGATATAGTTGAGTTGCTAGCTGAAGAAAATTTGTTGGTAGAAATGGTTGTTTAAGAAGAAGTTTTAATGCATATGAAAAGTGGAGAAATACAAAGCTCTGCTAGTAGCAAAGGGTTATTCCTGTGTAGAGGGAATTGACTTTGGTGAGATTTTTTCTCCTTTCAAGTTCACTCCTATTATATTTATTTTATCTATTGTCACTGCTTTTGATCTTGAAGTGGAATGATGGATGTGAATATTCTACATGGAGATCTCATAAGAACCAATACTGACCAAGATATAATCAACACACAATATAATAATAGATCCACAAAGAAAGATGTAGAAGAACCACACAATATTATTACCAAAACCCTTTGAGGTAGGCAACACCATACAATGGATCCTATTATGGAAGGATCCTCTCATGTTCACTTACATCTTCGAGGTGGGGGCATCCTCCATAGAGCCATCAAGCCCAAATACCACATTTCTCTTCATGTCTCATTACATTGCTTGAACCCTTTATATAGTCTCTACCATCACCTAAGACTATTCTAGAGGAGGAATCTCTCTAGAAGTAGAACCTTCTAGTAAGAAGTCCTCACATTTATTATATCTAACTACACTATAGTGGCCTTATTTAATAATATAGTGGACCTAGTCACCTTACATTGAATGACTCCACTGACACTATGGGTTCTCCTGGGCCCTATAATTACCTCTCTTAGCTACCTTACAGGATCCCGAAGAAGAAATCTACATGAAGCAGCCATATGATTTGTAGTGAAGGGAAAGAAAGTGATGGTATGAAAGATGTTGAATCATTATGTGGTCTGAAGAAATCACCTAGATGTGGTACCAAAAAAATTGACACATACATCCCTAGATTGGACTTGAGAGAAGTAGGGTTGATCACTATGTATATTCCAAGGTGTCAAGTAATCACTTCATTTATGTAGTGTTGTGGTTGATGACATGTTGTTGGTATGAAATAACATGGATGTTATCAAGGAGGAAATTAGTTATCCTCCAAATTTGACATGAAGTATCCTTTGCCTAACTCATCTGAATGTAAATTAAAGAGATCATGTCAAGAAAACTCTAGGTTGAATCCCAAATAAAATATCTCTTGAGACTCCATATCAGTAAAGGTTTAATATGCATGGAATTAAACCGTTCAAGGTTCCACCCTATAGGTGTAAATTTATTTATAGATCGCTAGTCCCAAGACACATAAGAAGAAGAGGACATGTCCCATGTCTCGTATGCCAGCAGCTTGAAGTTTGATGTATGCAATGGTATGTAATTAGACTGCATTGCATTATGGGAGTTTGAAAGCAGATATTTCAAAACCAGTAATGGAGCATTTGGAAAATAGTAAAGGAGGGTCTTAGGCATTTGTGTGACACTATCAATTATGGATTGTGCCATCAAGGAAGACCAGGATTGGAAAAAAATGTTGGACATACATAGGTTTGTTGGATACATTGGGTTGGGAGATCCGATCAAAAGATTCATATGGGAATGTTTTTAACCTATTTGGAGGAGCAATCACTGGGATGAGAAAAAGACAGGTTATAATGGCACTCTCAACTACAAAAACCGAATACATGACAACCACTCATTCAAGCAAGAACCAAGATGGTTACAGATTTTTTTAGGTATCGGGTTGGTACAGCCTACATGAGATTGATCAGATACCAGATGGGAAATATTCCCGGCAAAGAATCCAGAAATTATCATTCAAAAGACAAAGCATATTGATGTCTATTATCACTTTGGTGAGAGACAGTTGAGGAAAAGAAGGTGTTGCTAGAAAAGGTTGGACACTTTGAAGAATGCTGCAGATCCACTGACAGCATGTGAGAATAGAAAAGTTCTCCTAGTAGAGTAACAATGGGAATTGTTACCAGATTGTTGACTATATAATCCTGGACCCCCTGAATGAAAAGAAAAACAACAAGTGAGGAATGTTGCAGACCAAGAGATTCTTTCAGAGGTGTGTGTGGGCACCTACATTCATACACTGAGGTCTCATCATCCTCTATTAGTGATCTTTGTAAGCAAAGGCCTGCAAGCCTTAGGGGAGGTACGCCCCCGGTTACGTGAGTAGCTTAGGGCAATACCAAAAAAAATTTTGGTTTTGCCATTTTAGTTTTGTAAATTAATCTCGATTAAGGGATTAGGGTAGTGATCTATGGAATACCTAAAACATTGTATATTTTTTATGGTGAATGGTGAAATTGATATAATGAATATAAGAAAGGTTTTCCTGAGGGTTTCCAAAAACGGTTCCAGGTAATCGTATTAGTTTTCATTGATTAAATTATGCCTTTGCTTAAGACCTTATATTACTTTTACTTCAAAGGTTTAAAACCATATAGACATGTTGAGATCATAATGAGTATATTGTTGTAATGTATTTGAACCCTATTGTTGAGTTGACCTTGTTCCTTGATGTTGATAGGAGGAAACATCCCACCTACAACATTAAGGGTTCTCAATGAGTTGGGTCCTGAACTGACCTTTATATTGTTTAGCCAGAGAATCCATCCCAATCTGTGGTCTAGAAAAACATTATTTATTTGATGATTTAAAGAAACAAATTCTAAATCCTAAATGCAATCCTAATATACTATGCAAATGATTTTTAATCTAACACTTAGTTAGATTTGGGAATAGAAACATACAAATAATCATCCTTTCTTCCATCCATTAGAACATGTACAGTTTCTATCGAAATAAAGGTTAAAATAGTGAAATCACTAGTCATCAAAACAAGTTATCCTAATATTAATAGTCGATAATTTTCTTTATTCACTACTAACAATTGATTGAAACACATCAGTAATAAGCAATTATCATTTTCATGAGAATAGTCTACAACAAATGTAATTATTTTATAGTCATTCTTTCACAAGCAAGTAGGTAATAATCCCACACCACATGAATACCAGAATGAGTCTCCAAAAAGTAGCCAATAATGGCTTCTCCTCATTAAAGTTCAAGAAATTTTAAGCAACCCATGTGGAAACAAAAGTCCTTTAGAATTTGAATTCATTTTATTTATAGAAAATTAGTCATTCTTTCACAAGCAAGTAGGTAATAATCCCACACCACATGAATACCAGAATGAGTCTCCAAAAAGTGGCCAATAATGGCTTCTCCTCATTAATAATTCATGGAATATTTTACAACCATGTGGAAACAAAAGTCCTTTAGAATTTGAATTGATGACGAGCAGAAAATTAAGGAAGGAGAGGAAATCATCTGACACACTGGTCGACTATTCATCTCCTTCTTGTTCATTTGTCTTTTAAGCAAATATTCATTTTATTCCAATTGGGGAGTTGACCTCCTTTTCTATTTAACCTCTTTCTCCGTATTATTCACCCACATGGCTTGAGGAAGTTTGACCTTTTCTTTTTTCCATTTCCTTATATGTGCAATTCATGCCTCAAACGTTTGATTCAAGGAATATCGTAGGGGAAATTGGTGATGTTTGAAGGGATCCTTACATGATTCTATAATCTTCCTCATCCTTTTTTTCAAGATTCTCCATCTTAGTTATAAAATATTTACTTAATGTCATTTCCCTCGTAGGAGCTTCAACAAACCTTTGAATGTTCGCTTCATTAAAATCAGATAGGGAGATGATATATTTTCTTCTTGATCTCATATAATTTTATAGTTTGTTATGTACCTTCTCCTATGGAAATAAATTGTACTTTGGCCCAAAAGATATATAGTAAATGGAAAGTATTTTCCATATTCTCTATAACTTGCCATAAGAGAGAAGTATTTATTACTTCATGAGTGAATCCCTTGAAAGTATTTCAAGATGCTTGTTTCCAATGTTTTAACCAAAACTCATCTCTTATAATTATTCAAGAGTGAAAATAATTATTCTTGTAGGAATTTCATCTAAAGAGGAATACCAGTCTTTTACCTTATTCGATTGAAATTAGGCTTATTGATAAGAAAGATCTCATGCTTGGATATGAGCCATGACACCAAAAATATCTTGACCATGGGCTTGCACATGCTATATTTTGTCATAAAACTCTTTCTATATATTATTCAATTAATCTTATATTATTAAATCATAATCAATAAAATCTAGGTTGGATACTCTAAGCTAGATTTGTAGTAATTGACTTGGTTTTCCAGCAAGGTGAGTTTTCTTTCATACTCCCTCATATTATTTACCACATTACAAATTTATTTACATTTTCTTGAGAAATGATAATCTAGTAGAGGCAGAGGAAGCCACCCAATTTTATTATGTTCATCACCTTAGTTTCAGTGGTGAGTATTACTTCGAAATCTAGGTTGATTTTTCCTTTTTTTTTTTTTATTTTGTTATATCACTTGCTTCTTCTATCTATCAAATAGAAACAACTATACATAAAAAAATCATCTTAAAAGAAAGTTAGTAATTTAGCTCATAACCTTCTATATCCATGTTTGAAAGAAACGGCTGGAAAAGTTTGAGCATTGATGAAAACCTGCATCTGCAGGTTAAGCTCTGTAATTCTGCATTGTTCTTTTTATTAGCATGTACTATAAAGCTAGCTCATTCCTTCTGTATGTGTCTTTCCATTTAAATAATTTTTTTATCTTCACTTCTTAAATTTTCCTATGTTCCTCAACTTTTCCCTTAGCTTCTTTCCTTTCTAATTTGCATCCTATCTTTTCTTTCTTCTTTCTTTCACTCTTTTTTGATAATCCAACTATGGTTTTATCATTTGCTTCTATTTTCCATGCTAATTATTCTTTCTTGCTCTTTTTTTCTTTTGGTTCCATTTTCAAGTTGGTCTTTTCTAATTCCTCCAATATTATCTTTTATTTCTTTTATTTTTGTTGAAGGGCTATTCTCATAAAACCATTATATCGTTGGTCTTTTCTAATTCCTCCAATATTATCTTTTATTTCTTTTATTTTGGTTGAAGGCTTATTCCTCATTAAAAATCAGCTTTTTCCTATTATTTCTTTTCTCTCCTTAAAACATAAATTGAAAAATATCTGTAAAATTTTTTGCATAAGTTAATGTTCTCCTATGAAGTTTATCTTTCTCATTCTCTTCATACTTGTAAGGGAAATATATCATCATCTCTGATTTATGTTTTGCAATAATCCCTAGGGTATAATGTCTTTTGTAAGGGAAATATATCATCATCTCTGATTTATGTTTTGCAATAATCCATAGGGTATAATGTCTTTGAGATCTTCTTAAATTGAAATGATATGCCTAAATATTTTCACCTTCCATCCTATCCCAAGTGGAATTTGTTATATCATACATGTCTATGTACAATGGATATGTTAGGCACAACTTATTTTATTGTTTGGTTAGGTAGGAACTAAATGCATGCATAGCTATTTGATACTTGATCTCTTGGATGATGAATCTATTCAATACTTGAGGTGCGTGTGTGACACCATAAATAAAATATAGGTAGAGTATTCATGCAATAAACAATATCCAATGTTTTTAAACACCTCTATAGATTCTAGAGATATTCTTGGGAAAGATTTATAAAAAATGAGTTCATATAAAAGTGCCAAGAAACCAAGAAACCATCATAGATAAGTGTATACTGAAATTGGTACATGTTCTTCCATTAATCTCTATAATAAACATGAACATGAGGAAAATAACGAGGCCTTATCTCTTTCAATGTCATACCTCATTTTTAGCAATGTATGTTTTTATAAAATGTAATCACATTGAATATTAATAATAATAAAAATGTGAACTAATGGTTGCGCACTATTATCATTAGGGGATATGATTCCAAAAGAAGGGGGAGGTGGGGATAAAGTGGCTAAGACTATTATTATATTATATTATTCATAACCTTTGAGTTAGTTCGGAAAGTGGTTACTAGGCCTTCATGGAGAAATCCACATGGTGCTTTGAGAGCATGCATATTTTAACCATACCCTTTGGTTGTTGTAAGTATTTTATTCCTCATTCATTGTTTTTCTTTTCTTGCATAGAACAAAAGGTTTCTATTTTAGAGAGCCATTGCTAGTTGAATGTATTATAATATCAGTTATTTTTAGCAATTAAATAATGTCTATATGCATGAGAATTATGACAATTAAGTATACTTATCCACAACTAAGATTCCATAGAGATTCCAACATTGATAGTTCCTAGCTAGTCTGTAATTTCACAAATCCACAGTAGAGAAGGAATTTTTATTTTAGGTTTTCTGCCAAGAGGAAAGAGGAGAAATCCCAGATTTCTAGGATTGGTAGATGACAAAATGTAAAATCTTGATAGATGGGATAGTGTGATTTTTAGAATCATCCTAGGAACCATCCATGTGGATTCATAATCAAATTAGAGGTGGATTATTATAGAGATTCATTGTGGAAACATAATCGGTTGGGGTGGAACATTTGACACATGCAAACCAATCGCTGTGGTCATTTGATAAAGATACGCTTCTCCATGTATTATATTTCAAGAAGTATAATATGCTTGTTCACTATTTAATGCTATGAATTGCATGATATATATGAATTATCTATATATATCTATATTTGTGTGTGTATATTCTGACCAAGTTTTGAGGATCCTTGGTCAAGCTTGACCTATTATGGGACTTCGAAATGCCTAAGGAAGAGCCAGATGAAGCTAAAGATCGCTTTGATCTCACTCCTTTTTAAGGATTTTGGGTTTTGGGATTATGTACTGCATAGAATGTCGCCCATGGGTTTACCCAGGCTGCTTAGGGCATATTTTGTATGTATAAATGGATGCTAAGGTGATGTAGTGAGGATATAGAAGAATGGAGTGCCCTTTGGATAGATGCAAGTGATGGTTGTAGTCCAATCTATGTGATTGATAGTGTTAAGTGCTAAGTGGAGATTACTTGTGTGCATACTATGTGAGACTTGGAAAGCTAAGTGCAAGTAGTTCACAAAAAGACTATGGAAGGTGATGTGTGCTTAGATCTACTTTGTGGAAGGGAGATATAGTGAGATGAGGATCCCCCGCCCTTTGCAAGAGTAGGGCTTTTAGGGCCTGCACTGATTGAAGAAGCCAATAAAGAAGACAAAGAGTTGGTGGACGAGTCTTGGGTGGGGTGAACCACGACATGCTGTGTTTCTCTCATTGTAACACATGTGTTGATGTGTTTACATGTTAATGTGCTTAGTGCTTCATTATAGATGAATGGTATATATAGATATCGTTAATGCTATGTAATTAATAGTATGTATCTGACCTATGTGAATATGCTAGTGCTTTAAATACCTTAGGATCCGAAAAGTATCATGTTGTGATACTCTGTAATTAGGATGTAACTATGTTGTAATAAGACTAGATCTAGATGAATATCAATTGTTGAGTGCTCTCTTAAGCAAGTAGGAATCACATATTTGTGTCCATCTAAGGTTGCGTATATCCCCTGAGTCTCGCAACCACCCCCTACCTCTACCTCAAGTGAGACTCTATCCTTCAGAGGTGCTGCTACAAGCACGGGTAGTTAGGGTTTTTGGTGTGTTGTTGTATTGAACCCCTGGTTTGCCTCTGTATGTCAAATGGTTCTACTTGTCGGGACTTGAAGCTATGATCACTAGGAACTAAGGAAAAATGAGCTTCTAGAGAAGATTTGAATTGAAAAAATAAAATAAAATTCTGACGAGAGCTATTTCCTAGTGTACATTCTACTGGATCCGTGAAGCTCCTCAGGTCGGGTTGAACAAGGGTCGAATCAAGAAAATAGGTAATATTCAGCTTTGCTCCTGGAGCAAAGGTAAGATTAGTGAAAAGTTTTAGATCTGAAAGCCGAAGCTCTCCTCAATAAGATAAGATATGGGAAATTTTGTTTCAAATGAATGAATGTAGGTATTTTGATAGATAAAAAAATTCCTAGTTTGAAAACTAGGGTATAGCTAGAAGAAAGAAGATTTGATATGAGTAGATCTGATAGAACTAATGAAAGATATGTTATACCTATGCATAGAGAGAATGTTTGGACTAACAAATGGATGCAGGACCCTAGAAAGAATTTCTTGCAGGTTAGCTACCATGATCCTAGCGCGCAGTACAGGAAAGGATGGGGATCATTTAAGAGAAAGAGAGGATTAAATATTTGTTACAGTTGTAGAAAACTAGGACATATTGCTAACGAATGCCCTAGAAGAAGGCCTAGTTTCCTCTGTTGCAAATCTATGGACCATAAAGTATTGGATTTCCCTAAAATGATTGCTAATCTTGAAAAAATGAAGAAAAAAATGAGATCAGGCCAGAAGAAAAGAAGAAGAAATCCTAGAGAAAAAGAAGCAAGAGTTAAAAGATTTCATGACTAGGAGGATCACACACTTGATTGAATAACAACAGAACCAAGCAAAGCTATTTAAAACCAGAGAATTGGATGTTGAAGTTGCAAGAACGCAAGAAGATTTACAGAAGACTAAAGTACCTATCCTAGATAGAGAAGAAGTGTTACCCCTGATTTCTAGGCAAGAATATCAATAACACGAAGTTACTCTGCCAAAAGAAGATAAGAATCAGAATGGAAAAAGGAATTCCAAGACGAAGCTCACTGGAAAGAAGGATAGAAAACTAAGTAAGAAGATAGCTAAGATCGAAAAGTTACTGAAGGTTCTAGAGGGAACTTGGCAAAAGAAAAATTTGCAAAATTGGAACTTCGTCGGGATATCATAACTGTGTCACATGGCACTTCGCCATGGAGATTAAATATAGCTGTTGGGAATAGTATAACCATTAGACCGATGACCCGAACATGTAGAAAGGAATTTATGATCAAAAAGTTCACCACCAGACCATTGGGACCACGCCATAACAGACAAAACTGAGTTAATGAAGGATTCTCACCCATTGCAAGAGTTCCGTTGCCAATTTATCTATTTATCCCGTCACGCCACGCAACGAAAACACTTTTGCTAACCGTGAATCTGAGCCCACAGACTAGTTGATTTTGCACATTGATCATTGCGCTATTTCCATCCATCCTATTGCATTGAGTAGTTACTCTTCAAACCCGATATATTCAACCATGAGCATGCATGTCAAACAAGCTTAGCGCTATAGAGAAAATTGTCGAAGAAGTTCTCATTGACCTCATCACTGAAAGAGTAGTGTCTACAAGTATTTAAGTGTCATTGACGAGAGGAGTGCAGGCCTCTTCGTCGACTTCTCATGGAGATGAACCATCCCAACCATTAGCAGAAAAGAGAACCAAACATAGAGATGACCTAGCAAATGAGAAGATGATCCTGACAATATTTCCCGACTACATCCCACCTCTAGCCGGTGCGGTGAGCCATGATAGTGTTCCGAGAGATTTCAAGTACACCATGGTTACTGCATACCTCCCGAAGGGGATACGCGTAGCGAGATCACAACAGGACAATATCGTAGTGTTTAAGTTCAGTGACAAAGGGGAAGAACTCAAAGATAATCCCCTAGTCATGGTTGATGAACCTCATGCAACCCACCCTGTTAAATGTAATGAAAATCCCACACTTCGGAAGGCACCAGGAAGTCAACTCCTGTGTCAAGATACTCCTTTCATGTTACCATGGAAGCTACTTATGGATAGACTGTCGTATCATAGTCAATATGGCATTGATCCATAGGATCACTGGATTAAGTATGAAAGGACTCGATGTGCAGGATTTCTATCCAGGAAAAGACACAAACCATGCACTAGCATAGAAAATCAAGGATACATACAACGATGTTGAAAAGTGGACGCGAGGCTACAAGGTAGCCTCCATCTAGAATGGTGTAGTGTGCCTAGCCTGCCAGTTAACAACTAGAAAGTTAGTAAGGAAGAACCGACCCACACAGGTCAGAGGCTTTGTTGTTGACTTTACAGGGAAGTGCATGGAAGGTATACAGATGAACTGGGCGAAGTACCTAGTTAATCAGCTGGAACTAGACTACCGCGAAGCATAAGATCAGGGCTACAAGTTTCACTTTAGCTGGCTCCTAATCCTCATCGCCATTGTTACCTGGGAGATGTCGGAAGGTTTGACCTTTCCAGATATTGAACCATTTGAGCCACTTGCTGCAAAGTTCACCACACTCTGGTACTCGAGTGATATGAACAAACAATGGTAGTCGAACATTGTTTTTCACACATATTACCTTCAGCTGAAGAGAGCCATCGAAGTTGAACCTCGCATGAATCCGAACACTATACATAGGTTCTGACCCCTAATGAAGTTTTACGCAGATCATCACTTCATATACATAACAACATGAGCTAATGAACATAAGGAGCAACTTCATTCATACTACAAGTTCATGGAAGAGTACCTTGAGGAGATCACCAAGGCCTGGTCGACCGAACTCCTTATTCCCATAGACCCTGCAGAGATGTGTGACCCTGACGTCCCAGAGACCACACACAAAGAACATGATACACCCAGACATAGCAGAAGGAAGAAAATTGAAGAGGTTCAAGACTTAAGCAACTCCTCAAGCAATACTTCTTTAGTATCACCTGACTGAGGGGGTGATGATGAAGTAGAAGAGATAAATGGAAAAGGAGCTGAACAGAAGCAAGGAGAAGTAAAACCAACCAGAGATGAAGTTGATCCCCTGAAGAAGAGGAAGGTTTTCCCACGAAACCTTCTTTCCGAAAGAAATCCAAAGCCACCGTGACCAAGATGCAGACTGTACTCACTATCAATGATTTTGAATTCATCATAGCAGCTCTAAACTACACTTTGCTGGAAATCGTGGAGATGCAAGAAGCTAACCAGAAGGAAATGTGTGATAGAATTGAGGTTGAACTCCGAGGGGTACAACAAGCCCTTCAGTCTAGTCGTGCAGTATCCACTGTGACCCTGCCATCAGGAGAACCAGAGTTGGGAGATGCGCCAACCCAACTCCACCGACTAGTAGATGCAACCAAAGCTCACCTTCGACGAGCATAAGAAAAAATAGAACAATCCACCCAGGCCTTGAAGAAAGTGCAAGGAGTACTCATAGAATAACGTCGACTTGTAGAAAAGGAGAAGGTTTCTCTCAAGACAAAGTTTGAAGAAGAGAAAGAACAGATGCAACAAGAAAAAGAAGAGCAAATCAAAGTGAAAGAAGAAGTCAATAGAGCACTCCGCTCTGTGACAAGATTAGAGCCACAAGCAGAAGACTGAGTCACGTATCAAGTAGAGCATCTCGCAGAAGCTATCTAGCAGCTACAACAAGGAATAGTAGACTTAGAGCTCCACACAGTTCCCAACACCCAGCAGGATGTGAGGGATCAAAGAGAAGTAACTGCTCGAAGCGTAGTTGAGCGAATCAAATCCCTCGCAATGGAATGTAAGAAACTCACTAATCGCAGTGCCTAGACCTATGAGAAACTCACTGAGAATATAGAACTGAAGGCACTGGAGTCACATCTCCAAGAGGCGAAGTATCATGCATAAACGATACAAGCACAGTTGAAGCCCCTGTCAGTTGTGGAAATAATGAAGCGTTCCCAGGAGAAACGCACTGCCCAGCAACAGGTCCACACTATCTAGAGAAAATTCATGGAAGTGACTTAGAGGCTCCAACCTGTACAGGATGAGGCTTACCAACTGTTCATAGAGATCGAAGGCTGAGGAGAGGAAATGGATCAAGTCATCACTGCAACTGAACAACGCCTAGAGGAACCTATCAACGAAGTAGTCATACAAGAGTTCGTTGAACAGGAAGTCATGGCACAATAACAAGTTGAAGTAGCTCAAGCCAAGATCGAGGCTTTTGAAGTAGAATTACCAAGATCAGAGTGACTCGGGATGCGTCACAGGTGAGTGTTGGGGGCCTGTTGGCCCTTGACCAAGTTTTGAGGATCCTTGGTCACGTTTGACCTATTTTTGGGACTTCGACAAGTTGTTGAAGGCGGATCGCAAGAGGAAGTAGAGATTGCAGAATCTCGACCCCTTTTTAGGGCTTTTTGGGTTTTGGTCTTATGTAACAAGTATGGGAATGTCGTCCCATGGGTTTACCCATGCTTAGGCCTATTTTGTATGTATAAATAGATGCTAAGGCAATGTAGTGAGTATGAATGGCTAAGTTCCCTTTGGCTAGATGCAAGTGATGGTTGTAGTTCAATCTATGTGATTGACAATGCTATGTGTTAAGTGGGGATTGCTTTTGTGCATACCATGTGATACTTGTAGAGCTAAGTGCAAGTCATCGTAAGAGACTATGGAAGGATGTGTGCTTAGATATACTCGGGGAATGAGGATCTAGTGAGCTGCGCAGATGCCCTGTCCTCTATGGAGTAGGTTTTTTGAGGCTCTGTGCATGTAACTAATTGAACAAGCTAATAAATAATACAAAGAGTTTGTGGACGTAACCCCAGGGTGGGGGTGAACCATGTACATGTTGTGTTTCTCTGCTTTGTACGAAGTGTTGATGTGTTTATATATTAATGTGCTTAGTGATTTGATATAGATGAATGGCAGATAGATATGTTAATGCTATGTGCTTAATAGTATAGATCTAATCTATGTGGATATTCTTAGTGCTTAAATACCTTAGATCTGAGTGAATACTGTAATACTCTACAATTAGGATTTAATTATGTTGTAACTAAGACTGGATATAGCTGAATATCGATTGTTGAGTGCTCTGTTAAGTGTTAGAATCATAGATCCGTGTCCTAGTTAAGGTTGCAGACATATGAGTCCTGCAACCACCCCTACCTCTACCTCGAGTGAGACTTCATCTGCTTCACAGGTGTTGCCGAAAGGGGCGGTAGTTAGGGTTTTGTTGGTGTGTTTTTGTAGCATTGAACCCTAGGTCTGCCCCTGTGCCAACAATGTGTGTGTGTGTGTTCTTGAAAGTCTCATGTGTGTCTCTTTTTTTTTTACTTTATAATGGTATCGAATATTCAAATTCATTTCAAGAACGTGAATTCTTGAGGTACCCAGAGATGAGTACATTACATTTCAACACTTTCATTTGATGCATACTTAGTTATATACACCCATTTACATATAATAATATTTATTCCTTTTAGAAGAGGTACAAGTTCCCAACTATCGTTTTCCATTAAAGAACAATATTCTTCATTAATTGTTGTGCCCCAATCTGGATGGATAGAAGCTTATACAAATGTGTCTGGATCACGAGTCTCTAAAAAATGATCCAAAAGAGAGGAGGATTTCTAGAAATATAAATGTGTATGATGTTGATTTGTTGGATCACCAACTACTTCTCATGTTGAACAAACCCATCTAGGAAGTGGTGGTGCTGGTACAAGTTAATGTTCAATGGACTCATCTAGAGGAAGGTGAGTAAGAAGAGGTGGATATCCATCCTCACTATCATCATCTAAAGAAGAAACTATAATAGAACCGAAATATGGTGCAAGTGTCGAAGATTTCTTGTAGGCCTAAGATGAGACAAACACCGAATTAGGCTCATAGGATAAGGGTTTTTCATCAAACTTGACATATCTTCTCATAATTATTCCATTTGAATGAGGTTGAAGAAATACGTAACTTTGACATCTTCATAATATCCCCAAAAACATGCATTGCTCACTTTTAGGCTGTAATGCTTTCCTTTTATCATTAGGAATGTGAGCCCATGCTTCACTACCAAATACATGGAAGTGGATAGATTATATGAAATGAATCTCAACCTTTGATAATTTAAAATAGGCTTCAAAATCAATTGACATGAGTGATCCAATAAACCTTCCCTGATCATTTAGAATTTTCCTTGTGTTGACCTTTGTATGTTGAATCAAGTACTTGTCGAGAAATTTAATTGCTTAAATTGTTGATCATTAAATTATCAATCTAGGAGCTCATAAGCTTGTGATACACTGACACTATACATGTAAGACTAGGTAGCTAAACTAATCTTACTAAATTCAAAATGAAATTCACTCAATAAATAATTTCTAGGAGTCAATACTTAACAACTCTTGTAGCTTTACCAAACATAAAACTAAATCAAATAAATGTTGTAATATAAAACCTAATCCAAAAATATCATAGTCGTAGATTTGAGTCTTGTGGATTCAAAACTCTTTCAAGATATCAGGGTTACAACTTCCTAAAAGTTTTAGAAACAAAGCACACACAACCGTTAAGACACTTGGACAAAATTTAAAAGCACAAAGATAAAGTAAAGGCATAAGAAAAATAAGGAATGAAATCTTCAAAGTAAAAGAAATAAATTTAAACCATCAAACCATTCTTGCAAAAAAGAAACACACCATGCTTGTATTTAATGAAGAAATATAACTACAAGATAAAATTACACAAATAAAATAAATAGCCACCATGCTCTCATGGAGAAAGCTCTTTCTCTCGAGAATTTATGGCAGGGAATTAAAATACAACATCATAGAATTTAATCAAATCATAAAACATAATAAAATTACATACCTACAATCCATATAAGAGAAGATCATGAAGTGTTGTATTCACTCCATCATGAATTATACATTTTATCCAAGAGTCCTCTCCTTTGGAATGGGGAAGGAACTCTTATTTATACATAATTTTATTTGAGAATAAAACAAGAAACTAATAAATTCAAATCCACTTTTATCTCATGTGGTTCAACCATTTACTAATAATTAGAGAATAATTATCTCTACAAATCCTCTCACAAATATCTAACATATTTAATATTAAAAATTCCATTATTCTTCTCCATAAAATATTCTTGAGTGTTCATCCCAAATCTTCCTCAAATCTCCAAAGGTTGAAGATGAAATTCGAATTTGAGGATAATTGGTAGAATTTGACATTGTTGGATGGTGATGTTGATCCTGACCTAAAGTGAATGTATACATTAACAAGAACTTGATCCAAAATACTTTGGTATATTTAGGGGAAAAAATAAATGCCATGACTAAAGATACAATCTTGAGACTAAACCTACAAGGACCCTTAAGACATACATCTAATATGGTTCAACTTTTAGCTAGGTCTGTAGTAAAACCTATGGGGACACTAGAAGAATGTAACATACTCGACATCAACACACAAAAAACTTCTCTCTAATACCAATTTGTAACATACTCTATATAAACACACAAAAAATTCTCTTTGATACCACTTTGTCACATACCGGGTATAACAAATACCATTTTTTTCCCTAGATATTGATTTGAAATGTACCTGTTTCCTAGGTACTTCCAAATTCTCCCTCTTAGACTAATTACAAATTGCTATTCCATTATTTCCATTCAAGAAACATGAATCCAAAGCATGCAATTAAAAAAAACATGCTAAACCATGAAAGAATGCTTAACAACATGCCACACACAAAATTAACAACAAACATTCATAGCATAAACACATCATCTCAGAGATAATAATAATAATACAAAATGGAATATAAATATGCAAGACATAATAGAGAGGACTTATCAATAATTAAATCATTCACCAAATTGTTGTAGACCAAGGACGTTCCACCTGACCATAGACACTTTTGTTCCAAATATAAATAGTAGGTCACCCCCGAGCCAAGGATATGAATCCACAAGGATGGGTCCTAGGTTGAATCTAAACACAACAATTAGATGACATGCTCTCATTATTTTCCCAAACACACAACAATCCTAATTCACTAGCTCTCTTCCCATTCAACTTGCACAACCCAAATAAATGAACCCCTTTCTCTATAATGCAACCCCTCAAGTTGTTACAATTTCTTTCTAGGGATCTAGTGCTACTGGTTAGGAAATATCAATGCTAGAAAACTCCAAGGATCCACAAATGTGGATAGTTCTTTCAGAACTACCATCAATCTAATGCACACAAGAATCTATTCCTTCTTGGAATGATTGGTAATTTCTTACAACCATCTAGCAATGGCTCTCCTCCTATATCCATTCATTTCCATTCCCAGAACAAGAGCACACAAATAATCAAGAATGAATGGGGAATTCCCAAACGAATGAGTGAATGAAAATTGTTAAACCCCAAACAACCCAAAAGATGGTTTATATAGTTACAAGAACCATGAAGCACATGGCCTCCCCAATAATCTCATGTAACCACTTGTTGGTCCTTGACCAAGTTTTGGGAGATTCTTGGTCATGTTGACCTATTTTGGGACTTCGACAACCTTTCGAAGGAGGAGTGGAAGATGAAGCGGAGATCATGGGATTTTGGCCCATTTTTGGGTCCTTTTTGGGATGTGGGAATATGTAATGGGAATGGGACATCGACCCATGGGTTTACCCATGTTTAGGCCTATTTTGTATATATAAATAGATGCTTAGGCTAGATAGAATAAGTAGTAGTGCATCTATGTTATGTAAAGGTATGCTAAGTGCAAGTAGAGTCTGTAAGTGATTTGTGCATGACTGCAAGAGACTTGCAGAGCTAAGTGCAAGTCCTTGTAGCGGATTGTGGAAGGCTCAGTGATGTAACATAAGGAAGAATGATCTAGCGAGTTGCGCAGATATTTTGTCCAGTGCGGAGTAAGGGTTTGAGGCTCTGTTCTTGTAACAGATTGACTGAAGACAATAAAGAAGAAGAGTTGGTGGATGTAGCCCTAAGGTGGGGTTGAACCACGTAAACATTGTGTTATGATGCTTTGTGCTTTGTCTTGATGTATTCACATGTTATTTGCTAAGTGCTTTGATGTATTTAGATAGATCTACTTATGATTTGTGCCTATGATATGCGATAATGTTAGATTTGATCTATATGGCCATGCTTAGTTCTTAATCTGATCGATCTGATCTATTTACCTATGCTAAGTGCTTAAGTACATTAGATTAGTGTGAATGTTGTGAAGCTCTGTTTTATCAGCGAAGTGGATATTGATTGCATATTGAGGAACTGACGGTGCTAAGTTCTTTATTAAGTAGTAAAATCACAGATCAGTGTCCCAGCTAAGGTTGCAGACATCTGATTCTTGAAACCACCCCTGCCTCGACCTCGGGTGTGACTTCATCTACTTTGCAGGTGTTTCCGAAAAGGCCGGTAGTTAGGGTTTTGTTGGTGCGTTGTTGTAGTGTTGAACCCTAGGTCTGCCCCTATGCCAACAAATGGTTCTGTTGTCGGGACCTGAAACTGTGATTGTTGGGAACTGAGAAAGAAGAAGCTTTATGCAAAGATTCAGCCTGAGATTGTGAAAGATCTATGTGTAGATATGTGCCCTAGTGTGCAATATGCTACTCGATTTATAAATTTCTATGCTAAAGAAAGAATCCCGATCTGAAGAAAGGAGGTCGGATCTGAAGGAAAGAAGCGAGATCTGAAAGATTTGTGCTCTAAGAAAGGTAAAAGTGAGAATTTCTGATTCAAATAGGTAGGATCTGCAATCTCTGTGCTCTAATAAAAGGTAAGAATAATTAAAAGTTTTAGATCTGGAAGCTTTGTGCTCTGTAGAAGTAAGATAAGTAGAAATTTGTGTTTTTAAAGTATGGATCTAGGTATGTTTGATAGGTTATGTCCTAGTTTGAAAACTAGGGTACTAATAGATGAAAGAAGGCTTGATATGAGTAGATCTGATAATAATAGTGAAAGATATGTTATACCTATGCATATAAATAATGTTTGGACTAACAAATGGATGCAAGATCCTAGAAAGAATTTTTTGCAGGTTAGCTACCATGATCCTAGTGTGCAGTACCAGAAAGGCTAGGGATCATTTAAAAGAAAGCGAGGATTAACCCTCTGTTATAGTTGCAGAAGACCATGACATATTGCTAAAGAATTCCTTGGGAAAATACCTAGTTGTCTTTGTTGTAAAGCTATGGACCATGAAGTGTTTGACTTCCCTAGAATGATTTCTAAGATAGAAGAAATGAATCTGGATAAAGAAAACCCTAAGACAGATCCATAAATGGAAGAACCCAAGAAAGAATCAAAGAAAGTATTGTTGCAAATAAATGAAACCCTGAATGACCATCACCATGTCAGACTATCAGAGATATTTAAGGAAAAAAAATGCATTGAAGTAAGAATAGGAGACTTCGACATTGACTGTATTCTGGATGAAGAAACACAGGTGAATATCATGACAGAAAGAACTTCGGAAGCCATAGGGAAGCCTACTATGATCCCTTCATTAGGAGGAATAGGACTATTTAGAGGAAAGATGATAAATCTATGTGGGAAGCTCGCTCGCATACCTATGAACGCTATTGGAACCTCGAAAGAAGAATATTTTGATATTATTAAATTTGTTGAAGACAACGCTCCATTTACCATGTTACTAGGAAAACCTTGTATTGATAGAGATCAAGGCAAAAGAAAGCAAGAAGAAGTTTTGATGCAGAAGAAACAAGAGTTAAAAGATTTCATGACCAGAAGGATCACACACTTGATTGCAGAACAAAATAACAGATCAAAGTTATTTAACACTAGCAACCCAGATGTCGAAGCTGAGAGAACATTAGAGGATCCACAGAAGACTGAATTAACTACCCTAGACAAAGACGAAGTATTATCCAGGAACCCTAGGGAAGAATATCAACATCGCGAAGTGACTATGACCAAAGAAGATAAGAATCAAAATGGAAAAAGGAATACTGAGATGAAGCTCACTGGATAAAAGGCTAGAAAGTTAAGTAAGAATAGAGATAAGATCGAAAAGTTGCAAAAGCTTCTAAAGGGAAATTCACAGACAAAAAATTTGCAGAATTGGAGCTTCGTCGGGATATCAGAACAACGACACATGGCACTTCACCATGATGAAACAATATAGTCGTTGGGGACATTATAACTATTCGATCGACGCTACGAATGGGAAGAAAATAAAGTATGGTTCATCATTAGACTGTTGGACCATGCCATAAAGGACAGAACAAGAGTTAATGGAGTCTCATACCCATTGTAAGAGAACCGTTGTCAAGTTCCCTATTTATCCCTCCGCGCCATGCACCGAGAACACTTTTTCCAATTGAGAATTTGAGCCCACAGACTAAGCTGAGTTTATACAATGATCATAGCACTCTTGCTCTCTATCTTAGTACTATGTGTAAGTTGTTCCCTGAACCCATGATTGTTCACCCTGAATGCGTATGTCGGAAGAATTGAGCACCACAGAGAAAGCTGCTGAAGAAGTTTTGATTAAACTGATGACTGAAAGAGTCATGTCGGAGAGAGGATTATCCACAGGTGTACAAGCATCATCCATGAGAGGACTGCCAGCCTCTCCGTCAACTACTCGAGTCAGACCATCCCGGCCAACTGATGAAAAGTGAACCAAGAACATAGACGATATCGTGAATGCTAAGTTGATTCAGAGAATTTTACCCTCCTACCTACCACCTCTGAGTGGCGTAATCAATCGAGACAATGTGCCCAAAGAATTTGAGTACTCTTTGGTCACTGCGTACCTCCTGAAAGGGATACACGTAGTTCACGCAGATCAAGAAAAGATTGCAGCGTTGAAGTTTAGCGACTTCAACCTTGATGACTGGAAGGTATACAACATGCTCTCCCCACATAAGTACCTGACCAGAAAAAAGGGAAAGAATTTGAAGATAGTTCCCCAGTCATGGACTATGAACCTCGTGCAGTCCACACTGTTCAATGTCATGAAGATTCCTCACTTCGGAAGGCACCAATAAGTGAATACATGCGTCAAGTTGCCATTGTCCTGTTACTATGGCAGATACTTATGGTTAAATCAACATATCATAGTGGATTCGACATTGATCAATCAGATAACAGGGCTAAGTATTCAAGGCCCTGACCCATAGGATTTCTACCCTGGAAAATCCATGGACCGCGCTCTCGCACAAAGGATCAAGGACACTTATGGAGATGTCGAGAAGGGAACGTGTGGCTACAAGGTAGCCTCTATCTAGAGAGGTACAGTGTTATTAGCCTGTCAATTGATCACAAGAAAGTTGGTTCACAAGAACCGATCCACCCAAGTGAATGGTTTTGTAGTCGACCTCGTAGGGAAGTACGCGGAGAGACTACAAATGAATTGGGTGAAGTACCTCGTGAACCAGTTGGAACTGGACTGCAGGGAAGCAAAATATCAAGGATACGAGTTATACTTTAGCTGGCTTCTAATCCTGATCACTTTCATCACATGGGAGATGTCAGAAGGTGTGACCTTCCCAGACATCAAGCCCTTTGAACCTCTGGCCACGAAGTTCAGTACACTGTGGTATTCCAGTGACATGAACAAGCAATGGCAGTCAAATGTCGTGTTCCATACATATTAAAACTAGATGAAGACAACCATCTAATCTGAGCCTCGCATCATGTCGAATAGTCTCCATAGGTTTCGTCCATTAATGAAATTTAGCACGGACCAGCATTTCATTTATATTACAGTGTGTGCTAATGAGAAAAAGCAACAACTTCAGTCTTACTACAAGCTGACAAAGTTCGACTTAGAAGAGATTACTAAAGACTGGTGAGTGGACCTCCTCATTCCAGTAGATCTTGTGGAGATGTCCAATATTGACAGTCCAGAAGTAGTGCATGATACACTTGGACCCAACAAGACAAAGAAAAATGAAGAAGCCCAAGACATAAGAAGTACCTCAACAAAGAATGCTTCCATCTCATCTGAGAAAGGAGGATATGATGGAGAGATAGAAGGTGAAAAAGTTGAATAGAAGAAAGGCGAGGTTACACCACCTAGAGACGAGGAGGATCCTTCAAATAAAAGGAAGGTTTCCCCCTTGAAGCCTTCTTTTCGGAAGAAATCGAAGTCCTATATGACCAAAATGCAGACAACCCTCACCTCAGATGATTTCGATTTCATCGCAGAAGCACTAAATGATGTTTCGTTGGAGATAACAAAGAAGCAAGATGCTCAGCAGGAGGATATATACAATCGAATTATGGTTGAACTTCAAGGAGTACAACAAGTACTACAGTCCATCCGCACAATTTCCACTGTGCCTCTACCATTGGAAACACTAGAACTAGAAGATGAGTCAGCTCAACTCCATTGAATTTCTGATACAGTTAAAGCTCACCTTTGACGAGCACAAGAGGAAACAATGCAAGCCACCCAATATTTAGCACAAGTACAAGAAGACCTTCTAGAGAAACGTAGTGCTGTAGAATGGGAAAAGCTTGCTCTCCAAGAGAAGTGGGATGAAGAAAGAGAATAGCTGCAACAAAGCAAGGAACAGTTGCTCGCGGAGTAGCTCGAAGTAAAGGGAAGGGTCAACAGAGCACTTCTCTTTGTGGCAGTTATAGAAGTAAAAGCCGAAGAGAGAGTCCCACAGAAGGAGACACAACTTGAAGAAGTGATTCAACAACTACAACAATGCATAGCATATTTGGAGCTACGCGTAGTGTTCGAGACCCCGCAAGACATCAGAGACCTAAGGGAAGAAACTACCCACAGTGCAGTTGACAGAATAAAAGCTCTTTCCCTGGAGTGCAAGAAGCTGAGTAATCACTGTTCCCAAATGTATGATAATCTCGTTGAGAACCTAGAGTTATAGGAACTGGAGTCGCAGCTCCAGGAAGCGAAGAAACACACAAAAACACTATAGGTGCAGCTGAAGGTCCTGTCAACTGTAGACAGAATGAAGAGATCTCAAGAGCAACGCACCACCCAACAATAGATCCATATGATCCAGAGAAAAGTTATGGAAATAACTCAACGAATCCAACCTGTGCAAGATAAGGCCTATTAGTTGTTTACAGAGGTTGAAAGTCGAGGAGTAGTGCTAGAACAGGTTGTCACTACAACAGAACAACGCCTAAAAGGGCCAGTGAATGACGCAGTGATCCAGGAGTTCATCGAGCAAGAGGCCGTATAAAATCAGCAGTTCAAAGCAGCTCGAGCCAAACTCGAGGTGTTCGAAGCAGAATTGATCAGACCAGAGTGACTCGGGACGAGTCACAGGTGAGTGATGGGGGCCTATTGGCCCTTGAAAAAGTTTTGGGATATTCTTGGTCATGTTGACCTATTTTGGGACTTCAATAGCCTATCGAAGGAGGAGTGGAAGAAGAAGCGGAGATCATGGGATCTCATCCCCTTTTGGGGATGTGGTAATATGTAACGGGAATGGGACATCATCCCATGGGTTTACCCATGTTTAGGCCTATTTTGTATATATAAATAGATTCTTAGGCTGGATAGAAGAAGTAGTAGTGAATCTATGTGATGTAAAGGTATGATAAGTGCAAATAGAGTCTTTAAGTGCTTTGTGCATGACTGTAAGAGACTTGCAGAGCTAAGTGCAGGTCCTTCTAGAAGATTGTGGAAGGCTTAGTGTTGTAACACAAGGAAGAAGGATCTAGGGAGCTGCACAGATCTTCTGTCCTGTGCGGAGTAAGGGTTTGAGGCTTTGTGCTTGTAACCGATTGACTGAAGACAATAAAGAAGAAGAGTTGGTGGACGTAGCCCCAGGGTGGGGGTGAACATTGTGTTATGTTGCTTTGTGCTTTGTCTTGATGCGTTTACATGTTATTTGCTAAGTGATTTGATGTATTTAGATAGATCTACTTATGCTTTGTGCTTATGATATGTGAGAATGTTAGATCTGATCTATATGGCCATGCTTAGTGCTTAATCTGATCGATCTTATCTATTTACCTATGCTAAGTTCTTAAATACATTAGATTAGTGTGAATGTTGTGAAGCTCTGTTTTATCAGTGAAGTGGATATTGATTTCATATTTAGAAACTGACGGTGCTAAGTGCTTTATTAAGTAGTAAAATCAAAATTATGTGTCCCATCTAAGGTTGTAGACACCTAAGTCTTGCAACCACCCCTGCCTCTACCTCGGGTGAGACTTCATCTGCTTCACAGGTCTTGCTGAAAGGGCCGATAGTTAGGGATTTGTTGGTGCATTGTTGTAGCGTTGAACCCTGGTTCTGCCCCTATGCCAACAAATGATTCCGTCACCGGGACCTGAAACTATGATTGCTGGGAACTGAGAAAGAAGAATCTTTGTGCAAAGATTCGACCTAAGATTGTGAAATATTTGTGCGTAGATATGTTCCCTAGTGCGCATTATCCTACTCGATTTATAAATCTCAGTGCTAAAGAAAGAAACCCGATATGAAGAAATTAGGTCAGATCTGACGGAAATAAGCGAGATCTGAAAGATTTGTGCTCCAAGAAAGGTAAAAGTGAAAATTTATGATTAAAAGAGGTAAGACTGTTGGGTCTGCCCCTGTGCCAGCACCACTTCTCCAAACTAAAACTAACATGGGTGAATACAAATTATAATAAAATAATTATCCCCTTTAGCCCCCTCTCTCATGGAATCATAGCTCGCTATCTCTTGTCCTTTTCCATCTTGAAACCAACGATGTATTATATATATATATATATATAGAAGTATTACATTTCTAGGCACCATGACCTTTCAACATAAGACACATTTACATAATACATTCTAGTTCATAAGGATTAAAATCAGGGCGTTACATCCTCCTCCCATTATTTTTTCATTTTCCTCAGTGCACAACATCATACTGATGCTCTTAATATTACAGATCTAGGATCTCTTGTCTTTAATCCTCATAGACAGTCTAGAGAAATTCTTATATACATAGACACTTTAACCTAAGAACATGCAAACATAGGCTCTTCGACCCAAAATATCAAAAAGGATTTTACAATTTTATATTTATGGAAATAGTTACAACCAACAAGCTCTCATTCCCCATCATCCTGCACAACCCATGGAAGTGTACCCAATTCTCTTTTCTATAGTCCTTTATATTGTATCATTTCTCTTTAGGGCTCCAGTGCACTTGACTAGGAAGTATAAGAGTTGCAACTCTAGGAACTCCAGCTGGAACAAGTCCACTGGACTTTCTTCGTTTCATGCCTTGTCCTTGAGCTTGATTTTGTTCTATTTCTCCTCTTCCCAACATTCCATACTCAATAGCCAACATCTCTTCTGTATTACACACATACAATCATCATGAGATATCATCATAGCAGTTTCACTCATTAAATGTCAAATCTATTTTATACAAGAAAACATAATTTCCCAAGAATGAGCTTCCTACTCATAACTCGTTTGGATATTGCAGTAGTAGATATTGATATTATTTATGGGATTACATCCCTACCATATACAAGGCCATTCTCCTTGCAATTTTTCAATTTCCATGTAGCCAAACAGATTGCCAATAATTTTAAATTATAATTTCCAAAACTATTTTATAGAGGAAAATAAAATTTCCCAGGCATGAGGTTTTTGCTCATAATGTTTGTCTCTTGCAGCAGTAGATATCAACATTCCTTATGAGATTACATTATTTCCCTAACCAATACCACTCCACCTACAATTTTATCAACCTTAACTCAGCCAAATAAACTGTCAGTACTCACACGCATGATCATTCTATCTCTATAACCTTTTCAATAAATCAAAAAGTGATCTCATAATTGTAACACACTAATAATTCAATCACCTTTAGTTAGTATTCATATTAAATATAATGAAACTATTATTCATTATTCATTTTCATCACCATAGTATTTTCATAATGCAACAAAAATTACCGATAAAATAAAAATTGATGTGCTAATACCCATGGCCACATCTACAAACTACATCCCTTCATTTACTACATAATATCACATATCTATGTCATGCATTCCACCATGGTGAGTTGGTATTTCTATCCAATGCCTCAACACATCATCCAAACTCTTCCCAATTACTTTCCTGACTATTTGGATACCTTCCTCCTCAACCCATACACAACACTAAGAACATAATTCTTAAGTTCTCTTCAACGTCAACAAAGAGGTTGCAATCCAAACATCAACTTTATAGGAGAAACCATTGGGCGCTCACATAGATTTATATCCCTTTCATAACCAACCATCTCATGGTATCACACATGACTATATCTATGGGTATTCATTTCTATAGCAGAAGTATGTCTCTTGATTTGACCCAGTTATAATCTCATAACCAATCATAACACAATATGTAACTAAATTTAAACTAAATGCATTCTAGTATCAACAACATTTATATAATCTAGGATTTTGGCCATTACATATCAATTTAAATATTTAAAAATTAACTAAGGGAATCCTTACCTCAATTCCCTCCATCATTTGTGCATCAGAAGAAACCAAATGCATACTTGCATGGTTGTTATCAATCTACTTGATGCTACATGATTAACTGGTATTTGTAGAAGCTCACATGCTTCCTCCTCCATCCTTTTGATCACCATTCCTACCACCATCATGGGTATTCACATATATGGAACTCATAATCAACAACAACATCCACATATTTAACCATTCTATATCATTTTTCCTAAAAACATAATCCATAATTAGTCATAATCAATTGCCATAATGTCATTATTGCATGCATATAACAACTTACTATTTTAAATCCACGAGCATGCCATATGCATATCAAAACATGTACATATGCAAAACTGAACATCCATATGCACCAAGTATTCAACTTCAACATGACTACTAATGCATATAACTTCATTGTATGCATCACGCACTCTAGTGTATTTATGTTTCAATTCACTTTTTTTTTGTAGCTGGTTGTCCTTGAATTTCTTCAGATCCTTTCTACCTTGTGTGCTCCCATTATTCTCATCTGCACTACCATTCCCTATTCCAAACACTTTCCATCCAAGTTCCACTTGGCCATTCTGCATTCCAACCAATGTGTTTTTGGATAGTTGGTTGTCATTGAGGTCAACCCTTAGAGTGTTCGAGATACCCCATAGTTGTGATCGAGATTTATGGTGAGTTAGTTGCCATTGATTTCAAAAAGAGTAGTTGATTTCAACATATGTTTTGAGTGTATTTGATGAAGACTATACAAAGCCCCAAAGGTGTGTTCATGAGACCTGAAGTTGTTTGAGGAATAAGTACATGAAGGATAGTGAAAATGAAGGTAACACACTCATATATGGATATTCCTTGTCATTCCATTTTCGGTGATAGCTGCTACACCATGTGGTCTTAGAATCCCTGAGGAATGGTCTAGAATCCCCTAGTTGGTTACAAGTCTTTATTGAAAGGGTAAATTGGTTGTAAACATAAATTCAAGTAGCCCCTAAGATTAAGGAAATAGGTTACCTAACAAAAGTATAAATATACCTCAAGGAGACATTCACAAGTATATTCACTCACACATTCTATTGAATATATTCTAGTGAACTAGTGATCTATTAACAAGTTTGCTATGGTGAAATATGAGGTGGAAAATATTGAGAAGTGTGAGAGTTTTCGGATTATAGAGGAGAGATAGGGTTTTCTAAAAAAACCCTAATTGGCTGATCCCTGTGGGTCAGACAACTAGTGTCCTATGAGGCATCCCTGTAGGTTTCCTAGGGCTCATCACGTGAGGCCCCGCATGAGAAGAAGTATTTGTCCCACAAGGACAAGACAAAATTGAAGGAAGATGCTTGTTCCTGGTTGTTGAGGACAAGGAAGGTATGTTTGTCTGATATTTGATACATCATATCAACTACAGGTTACAAGTATTCTTATGTGATTGTTTATTATGCTTGGTGATGGTATGGTACATTGTAATGTACCCAACCACCCAGAGGCTGAGTTATGCCACTTAAACCAACCATAACACACCCAACCACCTGCAGAAGAGGCACACTATTGTCTAGGGACTCAATTCAAAGTGAGTTATCTCAACTCGAATCACTTCTAAGTTAATTGAGATACATGAACACCACATGCAAAAATAAAGATTCATGCCACAACTTAAACTAAGCCATTGCTAGCGGGAATCTCCCCCTATAACTATAACAGGGTTTAGAATATAAACAAAGAAAATGACCATATAAAATTCAACCTAGTTTCTACACTACCCCAAACATACCAAAATAAATGAACAAAAAGAAGTAGGAGAGAAGATCGGTAATTGTACCTTTTATCCAACATCTGGTGATGATCTCCTCAAGCTCTGTAGCTCCAAAGACTACAAGTCTCCTCCCAAATCTAACCTGCATCCAAGACTAGGAAATTATGGCTACAAACATGTTATTTCTATTCATAAATTAGGGTTAGATATCAAATGTTATGTATAAATCCAAGAAAAGACACAAAACATCATCATTTTGGACAAGGAAAAGAGATTCTTTTATTCATCAAACAAAGAATGAAACTTACAATCCTTATCAACCACTGTTCCAAGAACCTGGTCCGAGATCCTCTTTATAATGCTCCAAGTGAACCTTCAATACACCTCTTCTCACTATCTACTAATCACCTCATGGAATGGGAATGGATTGAATGGAATAAAATGGGCCGAAGAGGGAATGTTGAGGTAGTAACTCACAAAAGGTAGAAAATGCTTGGGCAAGGAAGGGAAGTGAAATTGGGCAAAGTTTCAATGTTCTTATGCTTGGTTGTGAAATGAGACCACAACACCTCCTTTTATATGACAAAAGGATGGTTATTTGGTTGGGGGATGGGCTATAGCAGGTGAATTGGTTGGGAAATATTTAATAGCCCGTGAATTCCACCGAATTCCTTACAAATTTTTAATTTTTGCAACTTTTGGAGGTATACACGGATTGTGTATTGTGCAACAAGCATGTGTATGCAGGAAGTAGTGGTGCAGGGCATGTACATGCTCTAAAAAATGTTTTTTTAAGTAGAGCTCCTCAACAGTGAATTGGAAAATTATGCAAGTAAGGGGGCCAATGTCATGAATACATGAGTAGTGAATTTAGGTCTATAATAGCCATGCACAACGATAACCATCAAGCATGCATGTTCTGAACATCGAATTCAAATATAAATTAATACACAACGGAATAAAACACACACAGTTAAATAACCATAACAGAGAGAAAATATCTTTTATGAAAAACAAGACACCAATTGGTTGCAGACCAAGGACGTTCCACCCAACCGTAGACACTATTGTCCCAAGTCTCAACAATAGTGTCACCCCTGCGTCAGGGCTATGAATCCACAAGGAGCGTTCCAGAGTGTCACCCAACTTCCCAAACCAATCAAAAATCAATCTCTCATAGGATTCTCAACACCCACAATAATCCAAGTACACCAAATCTCTCCTACCCAACCTGCAAAACCCAAGAGAATGGAACCCCTTGTCTACCATGTAGTCCCTGAGGCTGTCCATCTCCTTCCAAGGCTCCAGTGCAGTTGGTCCATAATCTCCATGATGGGACTCTCAAGACTCGCAGCTGTGAAAAAAACTAAGCACAGACCAAAGCATATCAGACATGTAGGTCTTGATTCATGGTTTAAATACACCGATAGTATCTACATCCAACAATACCCTAGATGTGCTTGAATTGTGCATTCTCCTTTCCCAAGACAAGACACAAATGAGGAAATATGAGTGGGTGGTAGAATGAATGTAGTGAAATCCCAACATAAGGTGTGAACAACGAGCAATTGAGTGAATGAGTGCATGAGTGAAAATGAGTGAATGAGTGAAGAAACCAACAAAAGAACAAGAATGAGAATGAGAGTGAGAACCCCACTAACATATTAAGGACAAGTTTATGTAATTCTTGGAATTGAGGAACCACTTGGCCTTCCCCCCCCAAGAATCTCATGTAATTGTTAGTCTCCATTAAGACAATAATGGGTAAATAAAATATTAAAATAGGTGCTTAGCCCCTCAAACCCCCTCTCTCATGGAACCATATCCCCCTATAACTCTTGTCCTTGTCTGTCTAACATCCAATGATGTATTTATATTAATAATGATAAAAAAATTACATTTCCTAGGCACACTAGCCTCTTAATAATTGTTTAGGCACTTTGGCCTCTCATAACTTAAAAAAATACAATATTTAATATAGGGCTCAAAACCCGGGGTGTTACATCCCCTCCCCCTTATTTTGGCACTGCCCTCAGTGCATATACAAAACAAAGATCAAAATCTCAAAATTTATTCAAAAATATGTGGGTACTCCACCCGCATGGCATCTTCATGCTCCCAGGTAGAATATTTAGGACCGTAGTAGGTCCAACGGACTTTTACCAGCTCTATAATTCGATTCTGGATCATTTTGACGTTTTTGTCCAATATTCGCGTTGGCTCGACTTGAAAGTCTCCCTCTGTCTCTACTCAAATTAGATGTCAATCAATAACATGGATAGGATCATGTATATATTTTTTTAGCAAAGAGACATGAAACACAATATGCACATTCATGGAACCATGCAATGCAAGAATGTATGCAACTAGACCTATTCTGTCTAATATCTCAAATGGATCACAAAATCTGGTTGCCAACTTTGTACAACTACCCAAATTCAAATAACTCTTCTTGGGCTTCAATTTTAAAAGCACATTCTCCCCAAATTTAAATTCTCTAGTTGTCTTGTTCTTATCTGCATAAATTTCCTGTCTATCTTGAGTTTCCTTTAAATTTTGCTTAATCTTAACCATTTGGTCTTCCATATCCTTGAGCAATTCTGGCCCAAATACCACTTTCTCTATTGGGTTGTCCCAACTTACTGGAGTATTTCATTTCCTTCCATACAATGCTTCAAATGGGATCATTCTCAATGAAGTTGATACCCATTATTATAGGAAAACTCAACTAAGTGCAAGTACTATTCCTACTTAGATGGCTTATCCATCACACACATTCTCAACATGTCTTCAATTACTTGGTTGACTCTCTCTGTCTGCCGATTTGGATGTGGATGGTATGTTGTGCTAAAGTTCATATTTGTACCAAATCATTTAAATAATCCCCTCCATAAATTTGAAGTAAACTTTGTATCTCTGTCTGAGACAATTGTCTTAGGTATCCCATGCAACCTAGCAATCTCTTTGATGCAAATTTCTGCAATACTAGCTGCTATAGGAGTTGTTTTTACTGGAAAAAAATGAGCAACCTTTGTCAATTTATCAACCACTACCATGATTGAATCATGTTGTCTTGTTGTACTGGGAAATGATTTTATAAATTCAATGGTTACCACTTCCCATTTCTTCTCTGGAATTGGTAAGGGTTGTAACAAACCCATTGGGTGCCTATGCTCAACTTTCACTCTCTGAAATTCCATACATCTAGGGATGTAATAAACAACATCCTTTTTCATTCCCAACCAAAATAATTGGCTTCTCATTGCTACAATTGTTTTCTAGTAACCGAGATGTACAAAATATGGAACATTATGCATTTCTTTTAATACCAAATTCCTAAGTTCCCCAGAACTAGGAACATAAATTCTATTTTTATGCATAAGTAATCCATCATCCTTCATCTCATACTCTTTCATTTTCTTTTGTACATTCTCTTGCTGTAAGTTTTCCTTTATCTGTAGGTAATACTGATCTATAACCAAACCATATAAAAATTTCTCTTCAATTCTGACTAATGCATACTGACAATTGTAGCATGCATGAGATGCACTCTTCTTCTCAGTGCATCGACACCTTTATTTTCTTTTCCTTTGATATTCTTGATTTCAAATCCGTATTCACTTAAAAATTCCATCCATCTTGTTTGCATGGAATTCAAAGTTGTCCGTTCAAAAAGATACTTCATGCCACTGTGGTATGTTATTAATTAAAATCTCTTTCCCATGAGATAATGCCTCCACATTTTCAATGCATGAACAATGGCAACAAGCTCCAAGTCATGTGTGGCATAGTTCCTCTCATGTTATTTAAGATTTCTGGACTCATAACCAATGACATGTCTATTTTGAGTGAGGACTCCACTAAGTCCCTCCTTGCATGCATCTGTATATACCACATAACTTTCATGTGGGTCAACAATATTTAGAACATGTGCACTAGTAAGCAATTCTTTCAACAAATTAAAGTTCTCTTCACACTCAGATTTCCATTCAAATTTAATTCCATTCTTGCAAATAAGTGATGAGATGAGAAATCTTACAAAACTTTTCTATGAATATTCTATAGTATCCAGCTGATACCATAAAATATATGACTTCTGAAACATTCTTTGGCATTGGACATCCTCTAATGGCTTCAATATTTATGGGTCTACTGCTATACCTTGTTTTGAAATAATGTGCCCCAAGTAATGGATCTGTTCTTGGTAAAAAGAACACTTACTTAGCTTGGCATACAAATGATGTTCCCTCATCACTTACAATACCAATTTTAGGTGATGTTCATGCTCTTCCTTTTACTTAGAATAGACAAGTATGTCATCCAGGAATACTATGACAAAATTATCCAAGTAATTTTTGAATATGCCATTCATTAAGCACATAAAGACAACGGGTGCATTGGACATTCTAAATGGCACTAATACAAATTCATAATACCCATAATTGGTTCTAAAGGTTGTCTTATTGATGTCTTCTTCCTTTATTCTTACCTGAAGGTATCCAGATCTCAAGTCTATATTGGAAAATATTTTTTCCCCTCTTAGATGATCAAAGAGTTCATCAATTCTGGGTAGTGGGTACTTGTTCTTTATAGTGGACTTATTCAGTTGTCTAAAGTCAATACACAACCTCAAAGTTCCATATTTATTTTTGACAAAAATTATTGGTGCTCCCCAAGGTGAAACACTTGGACGCATGTATCCTTTCTTCAAAAATTCTTCCAAATGCATTTATTAATTCTGGTGTACTCATTCTATAAGGTGTTTTTGATATTGAGGTAGCTCATAACACTAAATCAATAGAGAAATCTATCTCCCTTTTTGGTGGCAACCCTGGTACTTCTTGGAATACACCTTCAAAATCTTATAGTACTGAGAAATATTCAAGGCTTGGCCCCTTTATCCTTTCTGGCCCATCCACATGGGATGCATACAGTTGACATCCTTTTCTGAAACACCTCTTCAACTATAAAGATGAAATATCTCTTATAGAGATGGGTCTTGGAACACCTTTCACAATGTTCTATTTTCCTTCTTCATCATGACATGTAAATGTCTTATTATGATAATCCAGGACAACATGATATGTGTCCAACCAATCCATTCCAATTAGAAAATCGTAAGACCCCAATGGTATAATATTTATATCAACATTAATATTCACACCATTAAGACTTATGGAACATCCTCTGACCATATCATGGATTATCCTTTTGGCTCTAGTGGATAGCTGAACCAAACTTGATTTTCCAAGCTTACTTTTCTCCAAACTTAATCTATCCACTATTTTAGGATCAATGTAAGAATGACTTGCTCCTGAATCAATTAAAATATAAACATGATGATTAATGATCTTACCTTCCACCTCGATCATATTGGACTGGTACTCTGCTTGTTGATCATCTAAAGATGCATAAATTATTCCCATGTCTTCTACTATTGTAGCCTCTTGGATTTTGTGCATAGTCTTCACTCTGTCCTTTCTGTGAGGGAAATCCTTGTACATGTGATCTTCTTTGCATCCCCAATATTGGATTGGTGGTCTTCCCATTTTTCTCAAGGGGTATTCTCTCTTAAGCTCATCCTTATCATACTTGTCTTGATGATTTTTTTTAATCTCATTTCTATTGAAAGGAGGTTTGAATCCCTTCTTCCACTGATCAAACTTCTTTTTATTCTTATCCTCCAAGATTTATGCATGGACTCTCTACATTTTCCTTGCTCATACAGGTACTTATCCTTCCTTATGGTATCAGTCAAATTCCTGGGTTCATCATATTGAATCTTCTATTTATAAAAGGATGGTAATCCACTTAAGAACCTCTATACTTTTACCTTCTCATATTTTTTAAACCCCACATACTTTATCATCCCCAAGAACTTCCTTTCATACTCTGCCATGCTCATGCTTCCCAACCTAAGTTCAAATAACTCCTGCATTTTCTTTTCGTAGAAATTCTCTGAGAGGTACTCCTAAAAATACTTCTTGAACTTCTTCCAAGTGATCCTATTCTCATCAACACGCTCAACTTTCTTCAGCTGATCCCACCATATAATAGCCTTCCCATGTAAATGGTAGGTGGTAATGTTAGCTTCTAGGTTTGATGAATAGTTATGTAATTGAAAATATCTCCTGAGTCGAAGAAACCATGCCTCAACATCATCTTACCTTTATCTTTCACCATCAAATGATGGTGGCTTAGGCTTCCTAAACTTTCCTTACAAACTGTCCAATTCATGTCTTCTTCTTTGGTGCCTAACAGGAGACACCTCTTGACTACTTATGGAATCTTCAGATGCATAAAATTTCCTTTTTGAGTAGGGAGGTGAGTGATGTCTATGAGTTATTCTATCACTTCTTGAATAACCATCTCTTCCATGATCATCTCTTATTTCATGATACATGCCTTCTTCCTCTTGTTTTGAGTTTGATCCCCTCTTTGTTTTCCTCTACAATTGATTTAATCTCTGCATCACTCGAGAATTTATCTGACTTTTTTCTCTCATTAGTCTCTCATTGTCTGTTTTGTAGATATACACTTCTATTTTCAGGCTTCTTACAGTTTCTATTAATGTTTCTTGCTCCCCTCTTCCCTTGTTTTCGTTGGATTTTGTCTCTGCATTACCAACTCTAATATTATGAGATTTGACCTCCTTATCATGGTTGGAAACTTCCTCTCCTTCTTCCATTTATTGAATACAAATTCTGAATTGATATGTTTAAACCCCTTAATTATGCAAAATGTGCAACTGACCATTTTGTTAGAATTAAGAATATGATAAACAAAATTTTCCAAACAATGCTACAGGTCCTTTTTCTTCTCAATTCATGGAGAATGAATATATATATATATATATATATATCATTTTTCATCATATAAAACTTCCATGTTATCTCTTAGTCGATACATAATTCAATTCTACACATGCGCTTCCTTCAAACCACTTCCCCAGGTGACCACGGCTCGAAACCATGGGCTTAATCCTTCCTTAGTGCTTCAATCTGTGTTCTTCCACACTGTAGGTTGCAGTAAAAACATAATCGAGGGATGGGTTAACTCCCAGGGCCTTTTTACCTTGTCACGAGACTGATGTTGGGACCAATTCCTTTAGACTTCAGCCTTTGACTATTCTCCATTGTTAACTTCCAATTCCCCTAGAGATGCACTTCGTCGAAGTCTTCAATAAATCCACTAGTAAAAATCGGATGGTCGAGACTTCATCTCCCGTTGAATGGATGGCCCCACCCCCAACTAGAGGCTTCAATGGAAATCAATGGTTGTGACTTAATCAAATGTTGATATGGACGACTCTTTGCCAATTCAGAAATTCGACACTCTGGGACATTCAGTTCCCAAGTCTCTCAATTTCCCTAGAATGAAAATCCTTTGAAGTACCTACCTTTCTCCTCCTGCTTCATCCAACGGTTGAAAGAGGTCCAAAAGGTATCCTATATTGATGGGATACGTTCTTTCACAACTTTAGGCTTCGACACTTTTCACTGATAGGAACTTGAAAACCCCCGAAGTCACATACTCCCGGAGGCACCATGACACGTTGACGTCACTTAGGGTGGCGTGGACCCGTGCCGTGTGTGGCACGTGTTACTAAAAATAAAATTGATCAGGGTCTAAAAGGTGCTAAATTTGGGTGACATGTTTCCCCACACAACCCCCTACCACATGGCACAAGCCATGTCATTAATCAAATATGGGACTCCAGAGCTTAGATATTCGGGGCTTCTCGCTCCAACTAACCCCCATACTCCCAAACTACTGAAATGAGAAGTGGAGAGGTTCCAAAGCTCCAAATATTTTTTATCCTTCCACCCTTTATAGATCCAATGGTTGATATACTTCTGAATTCCTTCCCTCAATCTAATGGTTTATGAGACTTCGGGACTTCGACGCTCCGGGACTCTGGGTTATAACAGTTCATCAAAATTTAAAACTCCCAGAGTGAAAACTTCTGAAGTGGTCAATTCTGATTGATCACAATCAATGACGGAGATCCCTCTGCACCTCCCATCATATCAGATGGTTGGGCTTCACAACTCCTACCTTCGTAATTTCAAGCCTTGCCTACCTACCAATCTTGTTGAAGTGGTGAAGTTCCGAAGTTCTACCTTTCCTACTTGGATTCTATCGACAATTGATGATCAATAAGCCAAATCCAACAACTAGGACTTAATTCTTACCCAACCTCATGTTCATCCCTATCGGACAACCCCTTTTCACTTGTCATCCAATCTAATGGTCCAGATCTCTCTTGATCCCACTGTGTCTATTGCTCTTGAATTTGAAAGGTATGGCCACAATCCTTCGATCCCTTACTAAGGATCTCAGACGTTCTAACCTTTTTGAGGACTTTGAAATTCCATTCCTCCTGAGCTTCACAACTTCAAGGTCATAAATCAATATCAACCACGAGACTCTAACCAACAGATCCGACCCATTCCAGCCCAATGTTTCAACCTGTGGCTCTGATACCAATCTGTAACGTACCCAGCCACCCACAGGCTGGGATACACCACTTAAACCAACCACAACACACCCAACCACATGTAGGAGAGGCATACTATAGTCAAGGGACTCACTTCAAAGTGAGTTATCTCAATTCGAATCACTTCTAAGTTAATTAAGACACATTAAAACTACATGCGAAAATAAAGATTCATGCCACAACTTAAACTATTCCATACACAATGATAACCAACAAACATGCATGTTCTGAACATTGAATTCAAAGATAAATAAATACATAGTAGAATAAAACATACACAGTTAAATAAATATAACAGAGAACACTTATATTTTCTGAAAACAAGACACCAACTGGCTACAACCCAAGGACATTCCACCCAGTTGTAGACAATGTTGTTCCAAGTCTTAGCAACAGTGTCACCCTCGAGTCAGGGCTATGAATCCACAAGGACGGTTCTAGAGTGTCACTCAGCTTCCCAAACTAGTCAACACTCAAGCTCTCATAGGATTCTCAGCACCCATATCAATCCAAGTACACCATATCTCTTCTACCCATCTTGCACAACCCAAGAGAATGGACCCCCTTCTCTGCCACACATTCCCTCAGGCTATCCATCTCCTTTCAGGGATCCAGTGCATGTGGTCCAAAATATCCATGCTGAGACTCTCATGACTCATATCTTTGAACAAAACCAAGTATGGACCAAAGCATATCATACATGCATGTCTTGATTCATGGCCAGAATACACCAACAATCTCTACATCCAACAATACCCTGACTGCTTTTCAACAATTCGGTCTCCTTTCATAAGCCAATACATGAATGAGGATAGATGAGTGAGTGGTAGAATGAATGGAGTGAAATCCCAACGAAATGTGTGAACAATGATAAATTGAGTGAATGAGTGCATGAGTGAAAATGAGTGAAGAAATCAATAGAAGAAAAAGAATGAGAATGAGAGTGAGAATCCCCCTAATAGATTAAGGATGTGTTTATGTAATTCTTGGAATTAAGGAACCACTTGACCTCCCCCCTCAAGAATCTCATGTAACTGTTATTCTCCCTTAAGAAAATAATGGGTAAATAAAATAGAAAAATAAGTACTTAGCCCCTCAACCCCCCTCTCTTGTGGAATCATAGCCCCCTATAACTCTTGTCCTTGTCCGTCTGGGATCCAACGATGTATTTATATTAATAATGATCAAAACATTACATGTCCTAGGCACACTGGCCTCTTAATAATTTTTTAGGCACTCTGGCCTTTCATAACTTAACAAAATACAATATTTAATAAGGAGCTCAAAACCTAGGGTGTTACATATATGCTTGAGAGGAATGTATTGTTGATGCACGATACATCTTGGTGATGACATGATACCTTTTTAGGAGTACACTCTTGGATATCTTGATATCTGGTTTGGTATATGTCATGGTTATGGTTCATTATTAGAGACATATATTTGAGATGTTGGTACATGGTTGAAGTTCACACTTGCTATATGGTAGCACATGTATGCGATACACCAATTGGTGATGTTGGTACTTGGTTTTGGGTATATGTTGGTTATATGTTGATGTGATGGTTATTCCTTTTGTACCTTATTGTGGCATTGATATATGTATGAGGCTCATCCTTGGTTCATGGTGTGAGGCATATTCTTGGTACATGTCTTGGTGACATTGGTATATGTTGAGGTAAACCTTAGTGATGTTATGGTATATTGATTAGTATCACATCTTTTCTATATTGGTATCTTGGTATTGTGGATATCTTGGTTATGCTTGAGGCACTTCATTGATGATATCCTATTATATTGTACATGGTTGATGCATGAGACGATACATGGTTGATGTACTTGGTATAGTACATGGTTGATGTAATTGGTGTGGTACATGGTTGATACATGGTTTGGTACAAGTGTTGGTGCATGATTGATGCACAAATTGGTACAAGTTTTGGTGCATGGTTGATGCACGGTTTGGTACAGGTGTTGGTGCATGATTGATGCACGGTTTGGTATAGGTTTTGGTGCATGGTTGATGAACAGTTTGGTACATGTGTTGGTGCATGATTGATGCATGGTTGATACAGGTTGATGTACATGGTTTGGTGATGGTATCCATGTGAGAGGATATGTTTTTTTTGATCTTGAGTATCAATAGTGGTGACAAGTTGATGATGGTATGTCAATGACTGTGAAAGTGGAAGTGACAAATTGATGTGAAAGGTTGAAAGTGACAGGTTGGATACAATGAAAAGTTTACAATGATAGGTTGGATACAGTGACATGTTGATGTGACAATGCTGGTGACATGTTGATTACAGGTTGATTGATATATCAGTGGTAGTGATTATGGTAGTGATAGTTTGGTCTACACTTATATTTAAGGGTGGTAGGACAAGGAAAGGAAAGGGGGTTGTATCCTCCTTCCAGTTGATGTCAGAGACCACATGGAGTTGGAGCTTCCTTCAGGTTAGAGCTTGAGAATCATGGGGTTGTAGCCTCTTTTTGGTTGGATCCAGAGAATTCAGGGAGTTGTAGATTCCTTCAAGTTGGAGCCTGTAAATAGGGGTCGTAGCCTCCTTCTAGTTGTATATGGAGAATTGAAAAGTTGGCTCTTCTAATGAATGTATTCTTTTGATACGTAAGAAAAACATTCCATGGTTTTCCCCCATTTGGGTTTCCACATAAATAATTGATGATGTGTATTATGTGGATGTGTATTATGCTCTATTGATTTATACTTCTCATGATATATTGATGATGAAATTAATGATTAAATATTGTGGTTAAAAGTGATAATAAAGTGCTCATATTGATTCACCCCCCTCTTAGTATTCCAACATGTGTTTTATTGGAAGAAGATTCTATTGGGAACACATATCCAAACTTTACCTTTATGAAGCATTCCAGTACCTTGGAATGAGGTAGCTCACAACATTCGATCACTCTACCACCACAACATCCTTGAATCAACTTAACCATAATCATTCCACATTCCTGCTATTATTTCTAATTATCCATTAGATTTCCCAATTTTGGGAATAGTTCTCTTCACTTCATTTAATAATTTCGTATGAAGTCATACTTTTCCCACTCAAGACCATTCCCAATGGAAGTCTATTTCCATTCAGTGAAAATTTTCAAGTGAAATAACATTCATTATTCTATCCCCGATTTCTTTGCATTGGTATCCTGCTTCCACTATGAACTTTGATATCGGAAGTGGTTTTCTTGCTTTGAATACTTTTAGACAAAGTAGCTAAGTCATAGCTAGAAAATCCTTCCCAGGAACTCCTAGTCTTGGCACATAGAGATGATTCACACATCACCTCTTAATATCCTTACTCTCTTTCACATCAAGCTTTGCAACTATCTACACATCTCTACCTTCAAGGCTATGAAGTCTTACTTTTCCTTTTTATGCCCATTAATGACATTCTTCACCCATTGGCTTCATGTCCCATGTGAGAATACTTTTTCTTATGCCTTGTGATTCATTCAAAATATGTAGCATCTGAATAATAATTATTTTGTTCTACTCTTCTCGAGTTCTATATCCACTTTTCATTAATTACCTTGTATCTCTTTATTTCCTCAACCAACTTCTACAACATCTATCATGCTTCCATTTCATTTTCTTGCAAGTAAGAATTGTTTTGATGCTCAAATGAATTTTCTAGTTTATAACCTCTGTCATCTCCAAGATCATGTTCCTTCCCTTCGTCTTTTCATTAAAATGCTATTTCACTTTTCAAATGTGCCTATATACCTCTACATAAACACTATCATGAGTATATGAGACCTTTCTCACCAATTACTAATGTTTGGCTTGTACATGTAACCTTTGGAAACGTTTTCCTAAAATTAACATTATTTGGGAAATCTTTATTTCGAGCAATTACATGGTTCACAAATCTCAATTTCCCTTTTCTTGTAACTTTATATAATAACCAAATTCTCTCTCAAAGGATTCAATCCTTCTATAATATAGTCCTCTGGATTAAATTTCCAACCTCCATACTCGAGAGTTATTCTGATTTTCGAGTGGAAAGATATGGTTTTAAAAAATAAACAGTTCTCTCTCTCTCTCTCTCTCTCTCTCTCTCTCTCTCTCTCTCTCTCTCTCTCTCTCTCTCTTTGCACCTATAAATCACCAGAGCCCTTCTTTGATTTTCTGAGAACAATGTGTTTCCCAACTCAAAATTCTGGGTGGGAAGATGTCTTCTTCTCTTCAACATACTTCCAATGACCATTCATGTCCCTCAACCTGCTATATGATCTAAAGTCTAAAAACATTGAACTACATAGTGATTGGAAAAGAATTTCTTGTAGTGGTTTATGATCTAAACAAATTTAACCATTATGTCACTAGATATCATTTTTTTGTACACACAGATCATTCAACCATTAAGTATTTAAAGAACAAACTTGATAGTAATGGAAGAAAAAATAGATGGATTTTGTTGTTACAACAATATGATCTCACCATTCTTTACAAGCAAAGAAGACAAAATGTTGTTGCAATTTTTTTTTTATCAATGATAACAAATCCCATAGATCGAGACATGGTAGATGAGCATATTTTTTAAATTTCACTACAAACCCATTAATTTTATGATATAGAAAACTACTTGACAATGTAGATGTTTCCTCAACATTTTTCCTTTACGAAAAGATGCAATATTGTTAGAAAAAATGTAGCATACACTTGGATTGCAGGATATTTGTTCAATCTTGGGCCAGATCAGATCCTAAGGAGATGTATAAGAGAATATGAGGTGCATGACATCCTCCATTCATTCCATGATGAATCATGTGGAGGACACTATGTAGCAAAGAGGATATCCTACAAAATATTGCAATCTAGTTACTATTGTCCTACCTTACATAGGGATTATCAAAAATATACCTTGCACTGTGATGAGTTTCAAAGGATGGGAAAACCCACAGAGAGGAATGAAAATACCTTGCAACCCAAAATATCATTGGATCCTTTTCATAAGTGGGGATTCTATTTTTTGGGGCCTATTGACCCCCCTTGAGGAAAAAAGAAATGTATCCTAGTATTCACATATTGCTTTACCAAATGGGATGAGGTGAAAGAAATGGAGGTGTATATATAAAACAAATTGGTTGAATTCCTACAAGAAAACATTTTTTCAATATTTGGATTCCTCGGGGAGATAGTCATAGATCAAGGAGCTCAATTCACCTCCAAGATCATAGAAAAAATCATGCAACAACATCACATTTTCCATAGGAAGTCCATTCCTTATCACCCAAAAGCCAATGAACAAGAAGGATTGACTAATAGGGAGTCAGATAAAATCCTCACCAATAGAGTTGGTATGAATAAAAGGATTGGAAAAATAAGTTGATAGAGGTAGTATGGGCATACAATACCACATGGAAGACTACCACAGTGTTTACCCCCTATGCGATAGTATATGGAAAGAAGGCCATATTTCCCATTGAGTTTGGATTTACCACTTTGAGAACAACCTCTAAACTAAATATGGACCTCTCATCAACAAAAGAAGGAAGGTTGTAGAAGACACATGCCTAAGATGAGTATAGAATGCAAGCATTCTTCCACACTTAGGTAATCTAGATGCAAATACAAATATGGCATGATAAGATCATTGATGGGTGTTCTATATGCACTAAAAACACACTAAAAACCCTCAATTAAATTGGTAAGTTAACTTAGAGTTGTAGAAAAATATATGCCAAGGTAGAAGGGTTGGTAGTAGTATAGTCTAACTAAGGAATTGGTTATCTAAGGGATAATCTATTCAAGCAAAGATATCTAATGAGAAAACCCTACTAAGAAACTTTAAACTATGTAACCTAAGTAATTTTGGACCAATGATTGATGGATAGTTCTAGGAAAACAAGTGAAAACCCTACTTGAAGCAAACTAGTTCATCAACAAGAAAAAACAACTATTTAAGCATAACAATAAACAAATAGCAAATGAAAACTACTTTAACTAGCCTACCTAAATTCAATGAACAACTATCCTATGAAAGAAAGTAAATAAACAAGAAACTATACTATCAAAACAAGAATATAAAAGTAATCAATTTAACCTATTAAAGCAAGTAAACAGTTAACTACCCTAGGATAACTTCTATAGCAAGTAAACTAATTAAGACTACTCAATAAGCAACTAACTAAGAGACAAGTGAACTCTATTCTTAATACAAATATCTCTAATTCATAAAAGGAAATCTATTTAATTGAAAGAAGGAAGAAATAACAACTAACCTTTAATCTCTGATAAGCAAACTGCTCTTTAATCTACCAAAGAAAAAAACTATCTATCCTACAACAGCAAGAAAACTATCTCCTGATCTACAAAAGTGAGAAACTATATTTTAACCATAAAAACTCAAATATAGTGTTGGTGGTTTTGTGAATGTCTCCGTTGTCTTATAATATCTCAATGGCATTTGACAACGAAAGATAATTCAAGAGGTATAAGCTCAATACTAATTTCAATAGCAAAGTGAAGGGTGTGGATTAAGCAATCCAGTGAGAACTTAGCAATTATAGAAACAACGTCAATTACCCTGCATATTCATGTGATTATTACTCATGCATTAACCATCAACAATATAACAAGATTATAATTGTACTATATGCTATGTAAGCAAACCTCATAATTAAATTCAATCATTAACTAAGAATTGGAATTGCAATCTAATTCTAGGAAAGAAATCACATAAAATAAAACTATGCTATATCTATTTTAACAATTCAAATTGCGGAAATGAAAATGTGTATAAACAGAAATTAAAACGTGATTCTAACATATAGCGAGTAAACTAATGAACAAATTAATCAACAACTAGTTAAGAAAAATCTAAATAACAATTGAATAGGTAATCTACAAATAAAAACTGAAACTAACCCTATCCACTCACCGAAGCCTCGTTAAAGAAAACATAAACTAAAACTTTATTCTACTCTGTTCCAAACTCTGTTTTAAACTTAATTTTCAAAACATAAATAAGATACAATCTAATATTTAATTGCACACGGGGTTATTGTATGAGTTTGCAAACTCGTTCCTACTAACTACAAAATCAATGTATATTAACAAAAGCCTTCATACTATCCTGCAAAATAACTAAACAGTTAAGCTACAACAACAAATTATATAACAAAGAAAAAATAACAATGCATGTACAGGAAATGAGATAAAAGACATCTAAGCTATGAAATGCATAAATAACTCATAGAACAATTACCGGAATGTTGGTGGGCCCCCTAGCGAGTCGTGGTCACTTCTCAAACGCACACCACGAGCTCAACAAAACAATTTCACCATTAAAACTTGAAAAACACAGTCTTATATAATTATGGCAATTAAAAATAGCAAAAACAGAGGAAAATTGTATGTTCTCTAATCCTCTACTTCTTCTACTGCTTAACTATTGTATGACCACCACGGTGGTATTTATAAATTTTACAGACCAAGTGGTCAACCATTGGAGGGTCAAACCACTTCTAAAAACAACAAATTACATTAATGGTGCCCTAACTGCCAAAATGGAGTGAGCCAATAATCTCCCTGCTCAACAACCCAAACCAAGTTGTCAAGAGTTCAGTAGCTGGAGGGGGCAAGCATGAGCACAACCCATGTTCCTGATTCTCCCATCATTGACCGCCAACACCATAACCATCAAATCGCCCATCGTTTTTGTGCAAGATGAGGTGTTGGATGGAGTGTCGGATCGGGTACCAGATCGAGTACTGGATGGAGTGCCAGATTGAGTGTTGGAAGTAGAAAAATGATGCGATTTTTCCCTATAACACCAAAAAACGTGAATTAGATCCTTGGAAACATAAAAACGTGATTAATTATACTCAAGATCAACATAAAACATGAATTATACATACCTGGTGTGGATCATAACATTTTGGCACAAAATTCTTCAAAAAGATTCTCCAAAACATGAAAAACACATATGTACATTTGGAAAAAGTATCTAATTACTGTCATAAAATTGATCATATCTCGGGCCCAACATTACCCCCACACTTACGATTTTGCAGGTCCCACTGCAAAAAAAAAAAAAATTACCCCTCATGACTAAGCTTGCTGAGGAGGATCAGCTTTCAAAGATTCTCCTTCTTGCTGTGAAGACTTTGCCTTATGCCTCTTGTGTTGCTTCAGTTGTGCTCTGAGGCTGCAGTTGGATTTGGTCATCTCATCAACCAACCGTTGAAGGGAGTTTACCTTTGCTTGGAGGACTACATTATCATGATGAAGGTGTGTGTCTATTGTCTTCCTTTCTTCCAACTGTTGGAGGAGCTGAGAATTCTCTTTTTGTAGCTTCTCAATGGCTAGGGAAGAATCAGTGATCTTAGAGGAAGGCTTAGATCCTTTGAGAGATGTGGAAAATCTATCATTCTTAGGATCTGGAGTGGGCATGGATGAAGTAGGAGTGATAGAGGATTGATAAGGAGAGGTAGGTTATTATTTTGTCTTTCTTTGTGGATCTAATCCATCCACAGAAACTTCCCTAAATCTCTTGTGAGGGCTCTTAATATCGGATGACACTTGGATAGGTTCTGAAGCAAGAAGGAGTTTTGCATAAGTTTTTTTTCTTGTGCTCCAGGTGCTCTTTTGAAAGGGTCCTTTACCAAATCGATTGGCTCCCATCCCATTTATGGGAATGATGGGAAAGTCTTGTTGAATCACTTCTTGGATATTTTTAGGTGTGGGATCAAGAGAGATTGAAGGCATTAGGGGGTTAGCAGTAGGCTTCTTTTGATCTTTACTCTTGGTCTTTTTACCCAATGAGGAAGSAGGGATGTCAACAAGATTTTTTTATTATTCCAGTAAATATATGGTTTGTGCAAGGGGGTTTGGAGTTCTTGGAGAGAAGGGATTGGATGGAGAGATAGTCCTTGGGCCAAGTGGCTTTTTTCTAGTCTTAATTGTCAAGTGAGGGTTTGCAAATTGATAGATAAATGCATCCCAAGTTTTCCCCTGTTTCTCTAATTCAGCTAGAAAAAGGAGTTTGATTAAGACATGGTGAAAGAGGTTGTTGTGGGGGTTAGTTACATTTTTACTCACTTGAGAGGACATTTTCTCCAAGCTCTTTAGAAAGGAGAAGGGAAATTTCAAAAGTTTGTTGAACTAAAAATGAGCCAGCAATCTAAAATGATAGGATTTTAAAGTGGAATATCTACCTTCACATGCAATCGACCTTGTGATGACGATGAGAGAGTTGATCAATTCCTCCTTTATCCATTCCCTAGAATATCCTTTTTCTCCTGAAATGTTCTGGAATTCGGGCTTAAAAACCCTATTATAACTTGAGTGCAACAACTGGTGGTTTTTGAACCATCTATCTCCCATTCTTGGAGGCTTCGTGGTTGCAACAATGGACTCTTATGAGAACTCAAAGGAAAAATAACCTATGCACATTGTCTTCCCATTGAAATAGAGGTAAATTTGCATGGAGAGGTCATCATCGTGGCCCTGTAAGTTAGATAAAAATGGCCCCCAGCTTGCACGCAAAAACACCTCTTTGCATTGTGCAAATTTGGGAATGGAAAAAAGATTTGCATAGGAAGAGTGTTCATACCTCTTGGGCATTGTGGTAGAGGTGAAATTCACCAGGAAAGGGTGCGATCGGGCCAAGAGATGGCATGAATTGAGCATAGGTTGAACACGATTTAAATAGGGGAAGAAATGGCAGAGGCTGAGTGCGATTTCTTAATGTAGGGCAAGGCAAATCGCAAGGTGAATTGGGATAATAGATTACCCAACCCGAATTTGAATGCACCTATGGTGGAGTTGGTTGCACACATGTGCACACGAGCTGCCATGTGTGGACAACGTTTAATCATGAACATTTCTAAAGTTTGCAATCATAGATGATTTTAGGGGCTAAATTTCGCAAATGGGCTAATTTTCCATGGTTTTCCCAAAAAAGATTCTCCAAATTCCATTTTTTCTAAAAATGATTCGCCCAAATTCCATAGAATAAAATTATTTTACCTTAAAAATCACCAAAATTGTATAGAAAGTATAGAAAATCCTTAGAAATTTGAATATTTTTACAAAACTATCGCCAAACATTTTACATTTTTCATATTAAGGACTATTAAGATTAACCCATGTTTCTACATTTTAATATAGAATTCCATTCTTAAAATCATCCCTGGTTTGCATCCTCACTCTTAATTGCCTGCAACCAATTTAATTGAATGTCATTGATTCCTGGTTACCTGGAATTGTGGACAGTTATTGGTGTGTAAATTCATATGGCACTTTGTTCAGCACCTCATACGACACTTCATACAACACCTCTATGTTAAATACATTTTTACCGCCTGCAATATTGAAATGTTTTTTACAATCACAGTGGTTAAGAGCAGAGGCAAAATGCTCCATTGTTGTTGATTTTGTCACCGTGCTCACTCAATCCATTTGCATAGCACATGTAATGTCAAAACCCTACAATGAGCAACTTACACTGAGCATAAGACATGTAATTTCAAACCTACAATGTATAGATTGTAACAAAAAGTAAACCAATAGAGTGGTATGTTAAGTATATCTTCAACAATTTATAACACACAGGAGTTTAGCACTTCAAAAATAAAATGACTATTATTGTAATAACCTGTATCATGGAAATAATACAAAAATTCTTGCAAAGATTTATTTCTCCAGGCAATGATCATTTTTCAGCTCATGAACCCCTCCCCCACACCTAATTATTGTGATACCTCACAATCAAAAGTATAGGAAATCAGTCAGTTCCCCCAATAACCGAAGATTTATAGTATGTCAAGTGTAAAGATAAATTTCACAGATTGGTCTGACAAGATGGTTAGAAGATGGCCCCACCTATAGGATAAGAGATCCTATATATAGATAAGAAGAGGTAGGAAAGAGAGTTTCATGACAGTCTTAGAGTTATTTCCCAATGGCAATTTTATGGAGTTCATTAACCTTATCTTAACCATACATACTTCATGTCATCTTTTTCTACAAGTAATGTCGTACATCAGGACAAGTTTAAATTTATTATTTATTTTTTTGTCAGATTACCATCCTCGCTAGGTAGAATTCCCCGTTGCCAGCAAGCCTGTTCAATACTCGACGGGTTTACCTAGTCATACCACAGGCCGATACCCGTTGCTAGTAGACCTGTTCAGTATCCCGAGGGGTTAGCCTCTTACACCCTCAGAGACTAGCCCCCCCATCTTTTAAGATTTTAGTATAAGATTGCTTTATGAAATAAGATGGGGGACAACTCTAAAAACAACTTTCTCTTTCATTTTTTTTTAATTTGGATGGTATTTATGTTAGAGGATGACTTTCCGTTATATTACTGAGTGATTGTCCCGATGTAAGGGGTACTTAAGCATACATGACCTATCTAAAGATATGATATAATCAAACTATTTAGTGTGTAGTGGATGGCACCATTGAGAAAAAATAGAAAGGTATCTCTAGGCTCAACTCACTTTATTCTTTTGTAGTTATTGTGATGTTTCTGTGATTAACCGCTAATTAGACCTCCTTGTTACTCTTTGATAAAGACACTTTACTCACTTACTCAAGTTTCTTGGAAAAATTGTACAAGAGACCTCTAGGCTTGATAGTTATGGTATCACTTCCTTATGCAGTGGTGAAGAGTTTCAAGAGAAACTACTTTAGAATGCCTTAAAAAATGAGAATTTTTCCAAAAATATGGCTAATTACAGTAAGTTAATATTCATTTGATGCTTAGCAGACACAAAATTCAAGTGTAACAATGTTTTGAAGAAAGATCCTTGAAACTGTCTACTCCTGGTGAAATAATGCTTACAGAAATCTCTAGAATTGCCTTATTAAAAAAATTCAAAAACTATTTACATATGTACAGTAGAAAATTCAGAAAAGTTTTCAAGAACAAGGGGGGACTTCCCCATATAGTAAGGACAATGCCTTGTTCATTGACATGACCTGTATAAAATACTCTCTGGAAATGGGCTTATGATAAAATTTGAGTTGGTGTCCATTTATTACAAAGGAGACTTGTCCATCGTCAATTGTTTTAATTTTTACAGCTCCATTGTCATATATAGTGTCTACCTCGTAAGGACCCAACCACTGGGTGGTGATTTTTCCTTTGAAGGTTTTGAATCGGGAATCAAACAACAAATCCCAATCACCAGGTTGGACGTGTTTCTTCTTAATAAACTTGTCATGCCACTTGCTCCTCTGGTTTTGGACTAATATTGTTCGTTGGATGGAATCTTGCCTGATTTCATCCAACTCATTCAATTGTAGGGCTCGTTGCTTCTGAGCCTAATCTAAGTTCAATCCTAATTCTACGGAAATACGAAAGGTCCTTACTTGGAATTCTATAGGTAGAAGTACTTGTTTCACGTACACTAGCTCATAAGGAGTATGCCCAGTGGTATTTCTCTAGGTGGTCTGGTATGCCCACAAAGCCTCTAGGGGCCTATCAGCCCAATCCTGATGATGTAATTGAACAATCTTGGTCAAGATGGCTTGTCGAACTTTGTTTGTATATTGTACCTGACCATTGGCTTGCGGGTGGTATGGAGAATATTTACGGTGTTTAATCCTATATTTCTTTGTTAGCTCTCTCATTAACTTGGAAGTGAATTGAATTCCTTGGTCTGTAACAATTTCATGAGGGACACTGAAGCAGGTAAATATGTCTTCATAGATGAATTTGACAACAGACTTCTCTAGTCTGTACAAACCAAAATATAGTTATTTTTACGGGACATGGGTGAAATTGGTCCTACAAAATCAAGGGCCCATTTTTCGAAGGGTTCTATCATAACTTGGGCATGTAAGGGAATTTTTTCAGCTGATGTAGGTCTTCCTATCCTTTGGAAACTATCAAAACTTCTCACATACTTGGCAACATCTTTGAAAATG